>LTAE01007486.1:7422-30113 GCA_001647135.1 Pontederia paniculata
CTCTCTCTCTCTCTCTCTCTCTCTCTCTCACGTTAAAGGGCAAAGTAACTCAACCTTCTCCCAATTGGCCATCGGTACAGGAAACTGCGTACAACCCCACATTGCCCTCCTCTTCTTCCACCACCTGTTTTGGCTTCTTCTCCTGCTTCCTACCCACCTTTCATTTGATTCCTCCATCATCATGATGAAGCTTCTCTGCCTCCATTGTTCGTGCTTCCAACTCCTCCTGGTATTCCTGTTACAGTCGGTCCCAACAGTCCCTGGTGCTGCTGCCTCAGCGACGTGCAGGTTTCCTGCTGTATTCATTCTCGGCGACTCGAACTCCGACACCGGTGGATTCTCGGCCGCCTTCGGGCCCTTGACGCGACCCTATGGAGAGACCTTCTTCGGCATGCCTGCCGGCAGATTCTCCGACGGCCGCCTCATCGTCGACTTCATCGGTACGTGCAGATCATGCATGCATGATCTTTTTCCAATAATTTCTGCAAGCCCGTATTCCTATAGCCACAAGCTCTTGCTGTTGACCTGAAACATAGTACTGGTGCATGCACGATCCAAAACCTTGCTTTGATCACTATGTTAACATGAACATGTGCATATTGCTCAATCTTTCAGCTGAAAGCCTCGGGCTGCCTCGCATAAGCTCGTACCTCGACTCCCTCGGTGCTAACTACAGCCATGGCGTGGGCTTCGCGACCGCGCTGTCGACGATCTTGCCCCAGAACGTAACACTATCTCAAGGCGGATACAGTCCGTTCTCCCTAAACGTGCAGCTGAAGCAGTTTTCTCAGTTCAAATCCCGGTCGCAATTTCTGCGCAGACAAGGTAACGCAACTCTGAAAGCATACAGTTCGAGAACAAGAATGATGAAACACTGTACTTTGAACCAGGAAGCGTCTTCAAGCATCTGATGCCCAAGGAGGAGTACTTCTCACGAGGACTGTATCTGTTCGACATCGGTCAGAATGATCTGACGGCGCTCTATTTCCTCAACAGACCGCGAAAACAGTATCTTTCCGATGCTCTAACGAAGCTCTCGACGGCCATACGGGTACCTGGTTTTGCTTAATCTGCTACGATTCAGTGATCGCCACTACAAACTTTTCTTGTGATCCATCGCAGAGCATATATGAGCAAGGAGGGAGATCGTTCTGGATCCACAACACAGGACCCTTGGGATGCCTGCCCTACGTCCTGGTCGGGGTCGTGAACAGCACGGGAACAGTGCAATTAGATTCGTCCGGGTGCTCGACTGTGCTGAACGCACTGGCTCGACAGTTCAACAGGGCGCTCAATGAGACAGTGAAGCAGCTCAGAGAGGACCTCCCTCTTGCAGCATTGACGTTGGTCGATGTGTACTCCGTAAAATACTCCCTCATCAGTGAAGCAGCCAAGCACGGTACGTAGTAATTTAAACCCCCTGCCATGCATCGAGTACTATATTTTTACTAGATATGCATGAATGCTGCACCATTATCAACATCAGATCTGAAAAGGAAAAGAACATATATTATATATTACTATTGCCACTGGATCTTCGAGATCCAACGGATGCGACAAGGAATTAATCTTCATAGTTGTATGTGCCTGTCATTGCATGCATTGGATCAGGACATGCTGTTAAAAAGGTAGCTTTTTCATGAGATATATGGTTCGCAGGGTTTCGACATCCGCTGCGAGCTTGCTGCGGCCATGGAGGAGGGGAGTACAACTACGAGGCCGGCGCGCGGTGCGGCGAGAGCGCGGCGGTGGCCGGGAAGAGCGTGCTGGTGGGAAGGTCGTGCAGGGATCCGGGGAGGAGAATAATTTGGGACGGAGCTCATTACACAGAGGCAGCAAACAAGTGGGTGTTCGATCGGATAGCAGGCGGTGCATTTTCCTACCCTCCAAACTCGTTGAGCTGGGCGTGTCACAGGAAGGGGCCAAACGAATAATTTGAGCTCTTCTGCTTGCACTATTACTAATTACTGTACATATCTTTTACTTTCGTTAGTATTGATCCTTCACTGATCATCATTCGAATAGACATTTGGGAAAAAGAAATATTTTCGCATTTATGGAAGTCATATATACATTCATCTTCCAAAATTAAATTCGGGACTGAAAAATGAGACGACTATTACGAGCGAAAATTAAATTCGGGACTAAAAATTAAGACGACTATTACGAGTGACACTGATAATGTGTTGAATCTTAACTCAGCAGTAAACTCATATAACTGTGCATTACAATCACTCAACTAATTAAGACGACGAAATCGCTCATCTCATACAGAATATATTTTATTAAAATACTTGTATTATCTATTATTTTCTTTGTATCAAAGAAAAAACTTCTATCGCAACTCGATAACATAGTCATATTAAAAATGAATCTCGTTAGATCTTTGTGTCTTTTCTGTATCATTTATCTCATTTGTTTCTTAAAACAAACGAGTTTTGCAAGCTCATGATAAAATATTGATAATGATTTAAAATTTAATTTTGACTCTATCTATTTTAAAATTTAGGTCAATTTGACGTGAATAAGATAAGTTGATTCTAGATTAATATGATAATATGTCTTCTCAGGACGTGTTCCAGAATATCATATAGGCTAAAAGTTAAAATAGATATTATCTTTAATGGGGCCTGAGATATTAATATCAAAGCATGTCCTTTGGGTCATAGGATCTTGAGGTGTGATTGTGACACACAAGATAGATGTTAAGTTTATGTTAATATGCTTTTTAGTTCTTTGAAACATATTTTGGACAATTGTGTGACTAAAGTCTAAAAGGGATTGATAAGAGTATATGGTTACTAATAAAGTGTCTGTTATGAGATATATTTATATCGTCAGATTCGGATTTTTTTTTTATCGCTTCATTTCTTAAAGGGAGCACATATAAAAACTCCGGTTTAAAAATATTACTCATAAATTTTATGTGTATTATGTGTATTGCTTGATGTTCATAATAAAAGAATCAAGGGTTCAAAATCATATTATTATAATTATTAACTATAATATCAATGGTAAGAATTTTTTACCGATTGGTATAGGATGAATTAGATTAGTCGGGATAATAATATCAAATATTAAGATGGCAAGAGATTAAAATGATATTATGGATCACTTGACTAGAATTCTTATGAAAAAATTCAACTTAATCACTGTTTTTTTCATTTTTTTCGAAGCAGACACTTTTTACTCAATAGTAAAACTTTTTGTCTTATGAGCAAATAATAATAGCGTAAAGAAAAAAAACTTCCATCATGAACTAAGCAGAAATATTTTCTTTATTTTTGTGAGTAAATTAATTATTAAATTAGAAAATAACTAATGGAACAGGATATGAGGCTTTGATTAGGGGAAAATTGTTATGTACCAGTAAAAATTAATTAAGTTGTGTGCATAAATAAAATGTATGTTCCAATAATTAAAAATGCATTGAACATGCACATCTTTTCTGTGGATGCTTTCAATACTAGAGAAAATATTGAGTAAACCAAATTGAACATACCACGCTAATTCATGCATGCACGTATTATATTCGTGCACACACCGTTCACGGTACGTCAGGTACCCCATATTTTTTATATTCGACGTGTTCTTAATTATATATTCTGATCGGATCAAACCTTGGGTTAGAAGTCATACATTTACATACTATATGTATTAGACTTGGTATATATATATATATATATATATATATAGAGAGAGAGAGAGAGAGAGAGAGAGAGAGAGAGAGAGCGCTGTGAACCTATAGGTACAAAGACATGCTATTATATTTATATATAGTGTGAATAAAAGTGAGTTACATTATAATTTATAGCGTTGAATAAATATTATATATATAATAAAGAGTATGTATTAATCGAGATAAAAATAATAACATGTTCCTTCTTTCATATAGAGAAAATTGTTATACTAAGAAAAAATTATTGTCTTTTTTTTCCTAAACATTTATAAATCATCATTTTGTTTCTCTAAAAAAATAAGAAAATTGATCGACTATACATTTTTCTTTGAATTTTTTTAGACATTTTGCAATTATATTTTGGTTAACGCTGGTCGTTCAACCATCTCTTGCGTAAATGATTTGTGGACTTAAAGGTTCAAATCTTACATAAGACATACACAAATAGATTTTATTCTATATTCTAATGCTACTCAACCTCTCATACATTTTTTTTATTATTTTGTACTAGACTTTGACTTATTTTGTAACATCCGAAAATAAAATGTTAATCGGATTAACCAAGAGTCATGAAACTTTGTCGGGGATAACGTTAATGTGCCAAGTAAGATTTTATCATAATGGTTGCGGATATTGACATTTTGACTTTCACTTTATAGATACTAAAAGAATCAAACTACTATTTGATTTTTTCGAAGGATTTAATAATGATATTGCTATAAAATTTTTAACTGAATTTCAATGGTTCGAAGAAATACACCTTTTTTCATCGGAAAAGAAAAGAAATAGTTTTTTTTCTCTCATTTATTTGAACCCTTGAGATTCATTTTGATAGCTATGATACAATATAACATAGCACTTTGTACCCTTCTTAAACCTCAAAATATAAATTTATAAAAAAAGAGTTTAGTGTAGCCTCGATCAATTGCTAAAAGTTGTACATTTCTGATGATATTTTAAATATAGAAAACAGGTATCTTTTGGCAGTATTTTTTAAAATAAAAATATCAATTTTTTGAATTCTTTTTTTAACACAATAGTTTCCTTGATTTTATATATATTTATGTATCTTTATAAATTGACAACTCACACTTTATATATGTTGACATATATCATATTTTAATAGTTTACATAATATGCATATCTACTTATATAATTTGTATATTTATTGAGTAATCTTATATGTTCAAAGATATTCAAAATATAAAATAAAATTATACTATATTATTTTTTTTGTCTTTGATATAACTAGTTATTTATATTTTTATAAGTTAGTTAACAGCATACAATGACAATAAACATTATCACCCAACAACCTCATATATTATATCAACAAATATAAACATGTTAAAGTGGGTGGATAGCGTAGAACATCGTTCTACTCTCGAATCTTGTCCAACTTGTTAACTCCTAGAGTCCATCATCTAGGTGCACTCTTAAATCTTAATAGTGTCTAAAATCATATGAGTAGTAAAGTCGTTCCCTATTAGACGTAATATACGTCTATAAATTAGCATATGCATGTGTCTACCCTACTCACACCCTAGTGTTTGTGACGACCACTCCAAAATTCACTCTTTAGTATAACACACCTTTAGTGCCTACCCTACCTTAACCAATTACAGCAACTGTTGCGGCAACTATAGAGTTCACTCCTTCCACATAGCACACCTCTAGTGTCTAAAGTAATCAAACATCTCATGTGTATGTAGTGGCACTTTCAACCTCACACCTTAGACATAGCACAATCCCTTAGTGTCTATCTTACAAGTCAAGTACCTCCTATGTAAGTACAAACACTTTGAGCCTCGATCCTTCGACTTAACTTAGACTTATTTTACACCTAATAACTTTTGGGGGAATTTCTCTCCTCCTTAGTATGATACTCCTCTTGATAGACATAAGTATTTCCTGGTCATAGTACTCAAACCCTATTGTCTCATACGTCGCTCATAAGATCTGACCCTAAGGACACTCATCATGAGTTTAGTCTACCTTACTGGCCGCTTGTAGCCGATATTTTTACAAATTTAAGTTAAGCCCTACTTTTTCTAATCACATCTCTCCCTTCAACTTGTTCGCACACTCGCAAAAATAGATAGAAAACATATCAATCATAGTGAATACAACAATTATTATGTGGTTCGGCTTATTATATGTCAACATACACATTTGAATTGTCTCTTTATAGAGACAACCTTTGAGATCCATTAGAAGGCAAGAAATACAAGAGAAAATATCTAACCATGTATAACGAAACTCCGTAGCTTTGCAACCAACATACATTATGATATATACTTGATGTTGTATCAAATACTTATTGCTTCTGAGATAGACGATGGAACCTCTTAATGATGGTGAACGACTTGATGGAGAGCACAACAATCATGAGCAAGGAGGAAGAGAATATCAACTTCAAATGTGGGATGAGTAGCTCCTTCTATAGTCCCTTTGAGAAAAAAATTGAATCCTTTTAGGAGATCAGTGAATGTGTAAAGAACATTCCATATGAAGTTGTGTGGCATAACATATCATGTTTTTCTCTTTTGTAGTGTATTTCTTTTAGTGATAAATTCGGAGGTCAATTCAACATAAAAAAATAATATGATAACTATCTCCAATTTTTTAGTTCTAAGAACATGTATCCATCAAAGACTTCTACGGATATAGCCTTTGTCAATGGTTTTTATGTTACAATACTAGTTCTTTGATATCCTCAAGAACCTCCTAGATTATAACTAGCTAGTGAAAGACGTGAGAGGTAGGAAGAAAATAACACATGAGACCTCCTTCCACTTTTATATGAACATTTTATAAATCCCAATTTTTTTATGTTTACCATCAAGTTGAATCGGGTTTTCAATATTTTTTTCTTACATCCTTATTGCTCCTTACTTTTTACAATGTTTAAAATACATTTTAATTCATTAATTAATAATAAGTATATCTAAGATTAGATATAATCTTGACTCAAGTGACAAGCAATTATTCTTACTTCTTAAGGTTTTAACAACTTTTTAGAACCATATTGTAAGATTTTTTTCTTCTCAGTTGTCACTTGAGAGAATTGGTTTCACAATGTAATATTTATAAATATTTTCCTTGGGTGTGACTAGGAATATCTATTTAGTAATTGCCAATTTAAATAATGGATTAATATAAATATGATTATTTTTTTATGTCATTAGTACATGTTTTGTGTTGCATTTAGTTTATTTTTAATTATTTTTATCATTAAATGCATAATTATTGTTATTTTGTTTGTTTATTTCTTTTGGACTTGTAAATGTATTCAAGTTTCTTATGTTTATCGTTATAAAAGAGTGACTAGAAGAAATCTCGTTCAAAATGAAAAGTAAGATACAATAACATTTTAAGAAATTTAATGCTACACTACAAAAGGTTTATTTTAAGACATCAATATCCTAAAATGTGGGATGGAACCTCTTAGGGATGGTGAGTGACTTGATGGAGAGCACAACAATCATAAGCAAGGAGGAAGAGAATATCAACTTCAAATGTGGGATGAGTAGCTCCTTCAATAGTTCCTTTGAGGAAAAAAATGAATCCTTTTAGGAGATCAGCACATTCCATATGAAGTTATGTGGGATATCATATCATTTTTTTTCTCTTTTGTAGTGTATTCAGTTTAGTGATAAATTTGGAGGTCAATTCAGCATAAAAAAAATAATATGATAACTATCTCCAATTTTTTAGTTCTAATAACATGTAGCCATCAAAGACTTCTACGGATATAGCCGTTGCCAATGGGTTTTTATGTTACAATACTAGTTCTTTGATATCCTCAAGAACCTCCTAGATTATAACTAGATAGTGAAAGACATGAGAGATAGGAAGAAAATAACACATGAGACCTCTTTCATACGCCTTTATATGAAATGCACATTTTATAAATCCCAATTTTTTATGTTTACCATTGAGTTGAATCGGGTTTTCAATATTTTTTCTTACATCCTTATTGCTCCTTACTTTTTACAATGTTTAAAATACATTTTAATTCATTAATTAATAATAAGTATATCTAAGATTAGATGTAACCTTGACTCAAGTGATAAGGAATTATTCTTACTTCTTAAGGTTTTAACAGCTTTTTAGAACCATATTGTAAGCTTTTTTTCTTCTCGGTTGTCACTTGAGAGAATTGGTTTCACAATGCAATCTTTATAAATATTTTCCTTGGGTGTGACTAGGAATATCTATTTATTAATTGCCAATTTAGATAATGGATTAATATAAATATGATTATTTTTTATGTCATTAGTACATGTTTTTGCATTGCATTTAGTTTATTTTTAATTATTTTTATCATTAAATGCATAATTATTGTTATTTTGTTTGTTTATTTCTTTTGGACTTGTAAATGTATTCAAGTTTCTTATGTTTATCATTATAAAAGAGTGACTAGAAGAAATCTCGTTGAAAATGAAAAATAAGATACAAGAACATTTTAAGAAATTTAATGCTATGCTACAAAAGGTTTCACAACCACAATAAAAACAACACAAATCTAGTTAGTATCATTAAGTGTCTCTGATAAACTTTCACATGTCGTGATGAGTAATTTTAGTTAGTCGCGATACGAAATTTCATGATGTCACCGCAATGAGGCAATTTGATAATTCATAATTTCATATGTTATGATACAAATTAATGGGATTTGAAGTTGATATCTCAACTATCAATATAAACTATGAATGATATTGCCACGAGAAATGAAAATTCATAAGGCACTACAGATGTAGAGTTTTGAAGAATATTAAGAAATGGTACTACTTTTGGATCACTTATATCACAAGTTGTGAGGGATTGCTAAGAGTCATGGCAACTAGTTTCTATATATTGATATGCTAGACTCATGATTGTGACAAGCTATTGTACAAATCTTGATAAAAAGTTGCAGAAATTTCAAGTTAAAGTCAATTCTTAGATGAATTTCAATAGGAAAAGAACTCTAATGTTTTGGGATTCTTTGAGAGATTATGAATAAACATCCCCATGGTAAATATTTTATGTTCCAAGTGTGGGAAAAGTCCTAAACCATACAAAAATGAAATATTTGAAGACTATATATCAAAGGAATTTATAAGTTGTACATCCATCTGAGAATCGACGAGTAATTTCATCAATTACCCTTCATCTTCAGCATTAGCTCAGATATATTCTCTAACTTTGATTTGTAACAAAGATACCCTCAAGGTTTAAGTTCATAACTAAATTACTATTTTACCTGTTATAGGAAGTCACTTATGCTATTATTTATGTCATGTCACATGTTTTGATATTTTAAAAAATTATATATTTTCATACCATATTATAGTGCACTAATATGATAAAGACTTAAAATTTTGGAAAAAAGATATAATTAAAAATCTTGGTAGAACAAAATAAAAAATAAATAAGATAAAATTAATTTAGAATCAATCAAATTTCCAAAATACCTAAAGCTTCAAACTAGGAATTACTTATCAATAATATCAAATCATATCACAATTTAGTTCAAAATATTTATTAAACTATTGATATTCTTATATGGATGATTTAAAATAAAAGTATTTTCTATCATGTTTGTAATATGAAATTTGAAGCTCAAATTCAAAAATGCAAAAAATAATTATTTAAATTGATTGAGTGAGTTTGGATTGAGTTGGATTTTATTTTTTTTAGAGACTTGAGTTCATTTATGCAATTTTATTTTTTAGAAGTTAAATCAAGTTTTTTTATCGAATCTAATTAATAGTTAAATTAGTATCAATCATGATCACACAAGTATTTCTAAAATTAGTATATATACTATAACACATCATGTAAATACATAATTTTTTTAAAATATAAAAAAACGATATGACACAAATAGTAGTATAGATAACTCCCTATAACAGTTAAAAGGATAGCTTATTTATAAATTTAAAATTGAAGGATATTTTTGTTACAAACTAAAGTTAGTGTAGATTTAGGTTAAAGTTGAAAGGTAGTTGATGAAAATTTCTCAAGAATCGACATTAGGGTTCTTCGACCAGAGAGTTAAATTTCATTTCTAATTTACTTTAGGATGACTTTTTAGTATTTTTTGTTATTTTAAATTATTATTATTGAAAAATCATTTTGTTGGTGAACTAGTTAATTGGAATTTCATGATTGTTTGAATATTTTATATTTATTCTCATTTCTTTTGAATATGTATGTTGTGTTTTATGCTTTCATATAGTTGATGAAAATTTTCAATTGATTATATTCTGTTGAAAATTGATTAACTTTTTATTTATTTGATTTTGTAAAATTGATCTTTGATTATATGTTGAAGTACTACATGTCATGACCTTGATAGCTCGAGGAATAAATATTTTATATTGTGTCGTATGTTAGTTTAACTTATTTTAAGCTATCAATAGTATGTTAGTTTAATTGAGATTAGTTCATCAGAATTATCTCGATTTGATAAAGTTTAAGATAGTTATTTTTTATGTTGAGAAAATGACATGTTAGGTAGTTCTTCATTCATCTTAAGATTCGATCACATTTTCATTATGGATTTAAATTACAGGTGGGAGGTGTGCATCCCCCATGAGAATTGCGAGAAAGATAAACACTTAAATGATTATTTTATAGCTTCAAATTAAACTGAAATATGAATTGACATTGTGCAAAATTTAATATTTTTTTATAACTTTTCAGAATCAATTGTTAGATTTAAAATTAAAAGACAGAAAAATAAAAAAAATGATACTTCAAATAGTTTAAAATGCTTCTGAATAACCACTCTCTCCTGAATCATTATTCAAACTTAATTCTCACAAGAAAACTACTCATATTACAGTGAAAGAAAAAAAAACGGTTCATATGTTTTAGTTTTATATTTGTTTTTCACATATTAAGACATGAGCTGATTATCTTGTAATAGTAAAAGGTTTGGATGATATAGCTTTATGAAAAATGTAACACCTTACGTGTTCATGTTTTAGAAAACACAGGGAATGAGTTCGATTAATATTTTACATCTAAAAATTTACTGGAAAACAGAAATGGATGTTTCATTTTTTATTTTCTCTTAGAAAGGTAGTAACATTTTTTTCTCTTACAATCAAGAGCGTTTCCTCTTGTAATTGCATGTAGATAAGAGTAAAGATTATAGAGGATGAAGATTCATATTTTATTATTTGATGATAATGTATCATGATTAAACTCATCATATTATTTATAAAGTGAAGTAATTCAACAATCCAAAATGGTATACATCATCAGATTAAATAAAATAAGTAAAATATCTTGATCATGAACCCGACAATCATGATTAAATCTAATATTTAATAATATAATAAATTTTAGCTAATTATTCAATCAATAATAAATAAATTTAGTAGATATGAGAGAGAGAGGGAGGGAGGGAGAGGAAGAAATAGGGGAAACAATTTTGGATAAGAAACATATCAATTTCACAAAGGAAAATGGAAAGTAATAAATAAATTATTAGATAATTATTAAATCGACAATCATGGATCTCTATCGCTTTTCTCTTTTGTTTTCTCCTATTGGAAATAGGTAAAATTTATTTAAAAAATAAAAGAAATCTGGATTCTTTTTAAATCAAATGAAAAAAATAAAAATGAAAACAAAGAGAAAAAGATAGCTAAAATCGAGAACCTTGAACAAGTCACCGAGTTTAGGTCTATTAGCTTATGCAACATCTCCTACAAGATGGTCAAAAAACTCTTGGCAATCAGATTACAGGAACATATGAATACTCTAATAGGACCCAACCAAGCAAGCATTATACGAGGAAGATGCACACATGATAACATCATCATAACTCAAAAAATGTCACATACAATAAGGAGAATGAGAGGAAAATGTGAATTCATGTCTATCAAAGTGGATATTGAAAAAGCTTTTGATCGCTTGGAATGGAACTTTATTATTGATACTCTAACTGCATCCAACCTCCCACCTAAAATATGCAACCTCATCATGAATTGTATTACCACAGCCCGCATGAGCATCCTCTAGAATGAGATCCCTACTTATTCTTTTGAAATGCAAAGGGGAATAAGGCAAGGGTGTCCACTCTCTCCATACATATTCGTCTTGTGCATAGAACGACTAGCTCACTGCATCAACAGTGTGGTTGCTTCGACTACATGGAAGCCTATGAGAGCAGTAGAGCGGGACCGCCAATCTCTCATCTATTTTTCGCTGACGATATTCTACTCTTTGCATAATCAACAACCCCATAGATCAGGAAAGTTCTCTCGGTCCTGGACACATTCTGTAGAGCCTCAAGACAGAAGATCAACTCTACCAAAACTTCAATATTCTTCTCAAAGTCAAAAACTCTCCAAACAAGAGAAGAAATAATAGACATATGTTGAGAATATATAGGGCGAGAGATCGACCAAGAATCAAAACAACGAATAAAACGAGAAAGAAAGATTGACACACAATTTTTTAACGTGGTAAAACTCTCTTGATCAATGTGAACAAGAGGGAAACATCCACGGGCAAAGGAGGCCGCCACCAAAGAGTTTTCACTATGTCAAAAGAAGAGAGTACATCATAAAATCTTAACCCATATTTATAAGGTCCATACCGCGGGGGGCTTCGCTCCCCGCACCCCCCATGGGAATCAATGTTGGGCTACGGGCTTCGGCCGTTAGGCCCAAGCCCTCCGCTACCGCCACAGATTCCCTTTTTTCTCTCATTTTTTTTCAATTTTGAGTACAGGGTATAATATTTCAAGTCACAATAACACATATGTCTATACAAACAAGAAGCATCCTTGGACACCTACCTCGGCACCCCACTAATGCACGAAATACCCAGAAGGGAACATACTCAATATCCTTAATCGTATGCAAATCATGTATCAATGCTTGGTCAGCCTCGACACTCTCCATTGCATGATGAGCCACATTGGTACAATCAACACTACAATCTATACCTTCCTACCTTATGCAGTCGATAAGGCTACCAAGATCCATCTGTCAAGATATTGATAAAACCTGAAGGAATTTTTTGTGGGGTCACACTAATGAGCAAAGAAAAATTCACAATTTGAATTGGAATGCAGTCTTCCAACCAAATGATTGTGGTGGCTTGGGGCTATGTAAAGCGGAGCTAAACAATGATTGCCTACTCGCAAAAATTGGATGGAACTTCATAAGCAAACAAGATAATCTCTGTACTCAAGTACTTGAGGCCAAGTATAAAGATCGACTTCTTCCTAGTGCTAAGTTACATGCCAGAAAATATGATTCTTAGTTATGGAAGGACATTTGCAAAGCATGGAATCCCCTAGCACCTTATGCCAAATGGAATATTGGAAAGGGAGATAGAGCTCACTTTTGGTTAGACAGATTGGTCGACCAAAAACAACAATTGAGAGAGGCTCATCGAAAATGAACAGTCACAAAATCTCCATGCTCTAGTTAGGGATATGTGTACACCTGAGGGAAGCTGGAATTGGCAAGCTTTTGCACATCATCTTGGACCTCAAGAGCTCTTACAGATAGCTTCTCACTCACCATCAAATGATGGCCTAACATAGGACTCAATAGTTTGGCCTTGCCAAGCATCAAGAACACTAACAGTGCAATCAACATACCAAACAAGAACAAGCACAAAAAATGATATGACAAAAATAGTAGTATAAGTGACTCCCTATAATAGGTAAAAGGATAGCTTATTTATAAATTTAAAATTGAAGGATATTTTTGTTACAAACTAAAGTTAGGGTAGATTTAGGTTAAAGTTGAAGTGTAGTTGATGAAAATTTCTCGAGAATCAACATTAGGGTTCTTCGACCAGAGAGTTAAATTCCATTTCTAATTTACTTTAGGATGACTTTTTAGTATTTTTTGTTATTTTAAATTATTATTGAACAATTTTTTTATTGGTGAACTAATTGTAGTTTCATGATTGTTTGAATCTTTTATATTTATTCTCACTTCTTTTGGATATATGTGTTGTGTTTTATGCTTTCATATATTGATGAAAAATTTCAATCAATTATATTCTGTTGAAAATTGATTATCTTTTTATTTATTTGATTTTGTAAAGTTGATCTTTGATTATATGTTGAAGTACTACATGTCATGATCTTGATAGCTCGAGGAATAAATATTTTATATTGTGTCGTATGTCAGTTTAACTTATTTTAAGTTATCAATAGTATATTAGTTTAATTGAGATTAATTTATCAGAATTATCTCAATTTGATAAAGTTTAAGATAGTTATTTTTATGTTGAGAATAGGACATGTTAGGTAGTTCTTCATTCATCTTAAGATTCGATCACATTTTCATTATGGATTTAAATTATAGGTGGGAGGTGTGCATCCCTCACGAGAATTGCGAGAAAGATAAACACTTAAATGATTATTTTATAGTTTCAAAATAAACTGAAATATAAATTGACATTGTGCAAAAGTTAATATTTATTATAAATTTTCAAAATCAAAAAATGAGACTTCAAATAGTTTAAAATGCTTCTGAATAACCACCCTCTCCTGCATCATTATTCAAACTCAATTCTCACAAGAAAACTACTCATATTACAATGAAAGAAAAAAATGGTAGAGTTAGACTCCACTTCAGCCATAGAAGCTCCACACTTCCGAGGATAACTAATCTAATCGACATCATAAACAACTTAGCAATGCATTTTGCGGACTTTAAATTAGTCCACGCACCAAGGGAAGCAAATGCTTGTGCCGAGAGACTTGCAAATATGGGTCGGAGACACCCTTGAGACATACAATTGTTTAGCTTCCCCAAGCATGGCTACAAGAACTCCTTTTTACTGACATAGTAGGCCTCTCTGTTCTAAGAATACGTTATTGATGTAATCACTTCGGCCTAGGCTCCCTTTTATGATCGAAAAAAAAGTGAAAAAATAATCAACTTTTCACCTAGAAGGCCCAGCTGGTCCCGCTGGAACAACATTTCCAATAGTCACCTGGAGCCAGTCACTGACCATGGGCCAACCAAAATCTGAGCAATCTTAGAAGAATTTTTAGGTAGTGAATTAATTGCCATTTAAGAGATATCAAATTCGGTTTAAATGAGATTATCTATGTCCAACTTTTTTATTTGATGTATTACATAGAAGTTAAAGGAAAAAAAGAGAGAAAACATTGGAGTTTTGTGAAAAGATGTTTCCAAGTTCTTTTATGAACACCAGACTTATAATGCAAGAGAGAAAATTTTGTGATACTTTTAAATAGTTAGATGGCTTAGCTGGTGGATGTTGACATGCACATATGCAGTGCACATCATGTTTCTGATGTCCAGAACATGTTGTGGGTTTGATGATGGTGAGTACAATTACAAAGCTGTTCTACCCTGTGGATTCACTCCTGCTGCAAACTCATGCAGTAGTCCTACATCATGTAGAATGGAATTCAATACATAGAAGACAGGAACATTTCCTTTTGACATAGTGTAGAATAGTGCCTACTTTTCCACCAGGTAAAGGAAATAAATACCAATGCAGATGAATTTGAAAACACATTATGATTACCATCATTGCTGGCCATGAAATTTGGAACTCTGCAAATATTGTACATCTACTTGAAATTAGACATTGATCTTTTGACAAGTCAACGGGTTCTGGTGGCTTTATGATCTTGTCTTCCCTGCTTTATGGAGCAGTGACAGTGAATTAGAAAACAAGTGTTCTGTCCATGGGTCAGTTATGAGAACGTTCCACTTCGAAATGATGGCCAGAACCACATGAAATCCATATCCATCGTGACAGAAAAATTTTGGTGTAAGTGTTGGAGAAGTCCTCCAAGAACATGAAACATTTTGCTCCTCCTTAAAAAACTGATAAATAGTTTCAGCAGTTCATAATCAAATTCTTTAACCTCCATGGAGTGTCACCCTTTAGTTGCAGAGTCGCATTCAACTTTAAGTAGATTGTATCCCCATGTGTGCCGGCCAGAGACCACATCGAAGACCCCAGTTGATAACAAAGGATCTACCAGATTTGAGCTCAATCCAGCTCGGAGGTGGAGCTTTCCATGTAATTAATCCACCGTTAGGAGGAACATGGCTTCCCCTCAGCTATACGGCCCACTATATTCATTTGAACTACACTATTAAATATGGCCTCCCATCTGATCAATTGTCCTAGAACCACATAAATATTAAGAAAAATGCAGTAGGACTGTGCTGTAGGATCAAAATCAGGTGCAGACATGCATGATCTGAAAGCTTTTTCTAGCTGTGTGATGCAGCCAACGGCAGCTGTCAATGATACTAATGTTGTATGACCAAAGTCGTTCAAACATTTCACTTAGCAAATCTGAGTTAGCACTGTTCCTTCAAAATTAATTTACCAGAACAGCATGCATGTTGCAGAATCAAATTCAAAACTTGCAGAGGTCAATGGCGCCATCTTCCTTCTAAAAGGCAGACAAAAAGCAGTAGCTCAACACAAATGGGGGAAGGAAGTGGTCATCCTTATCGAATCTGGTACAAAATGATGGCCCCTGTAGTCTTTGCATTGGAACCACTAGTGACATTGCAGTGTCGACCAGGGCACAGGAACATGCATGTAAAGTTTTGCTGATATGCTGCTTTAGGCCAAACCAGTTTTGATTTAACCACATAACCAAAGTTGAAACTTATATGGTTCCCCATATCTAGATTTGTTCCATATGGTCACCAGCTCATCTACTCAGACCTGTCTGCCTTTTTGTATTCGGCCATACCTAGTAGGAACAAAACAAGCTCTTGTCCTCATGCATTTCTAGCTTATCATACCATGGCCTAACCTCAGGGACAAACTTTTAGATTACTTTCTCTTGTTTTTATACTTGCTCTTCCATCTAGACTGCACTTGTGCATCAATAATGAAACTTCCCCTTCTCCTTCTCCTCCTTCAGTTGCTCATATGTTGCCTTCTGCAAGTGCCCGAGGCATCTGCAACATGTCATTTTCCAGCTATCTTCAACTTCGGAGACTCGAACTCCGACACCGGCGGGTTGTCTGCTCTCTTTGGATCGCTGAATCGACCTTTCGGTGAGACCTACTTTAAGAAGCCCTCAGGCAGAAACTCGGATGGCCGCCTTGTGATCGACTTCATTGGTATGTTCATGCAGATTATGCATTCTCTTAGTGAATATATTAGTTAATTAAGTAGTATATCTTTTGTTTTCTTCATGCATTCCCTTATGTTGGGAAAGTGAGCATTTTTTTTAATCACCCCACTGATTCCTATTGACAAAGCAATTAACAATAATGCTAACAGAAACAGGCGAAGATAAGATAGGCCCTTCATAACTAGCCATGTGCTAAGTGAGCCATTGTGTCTGTAGAGTTTTTATGGAAAATAGACTTGAGCACAAGTGTCACAAAGCACAAGATGAGTTATGATCAGCACTCACTAGTCATCCCAATGAAACTTTTGCAGCTGAAAGCTTAGGACTGCCTTTCCTTAGTCCTTACCTAGACTCGATCGGCACAAACTTCAGCCATGGCGCGAGCTTTGCGACCTCAGCTTCAACAATTGTGCGGCAGAACTTGAGCTTATTCCAGGGTGGCTACAGCCCGGTCGACCTGCGGATACAGCTATCAGAGTTCAAACGGTTCATGCTCCAGTCCCAAACGGTGTATCAGCAAGGCAAGCCAAGCAGGCCTAGTTATGTTCATCATTGAATTTAGTACACGCGCTTCCACTGAACTAATGCTGATCACAAATGGTTGCATTGCAGGAGGGGTGTTTCAGGAGTTGTTGCCTAAATCCGAGTACTTCTCGAGTGCTCTATACACAATCGACATCGGCCAGAATGATCTCACTGCATTGTTTGAGCGGAACATATCTTCCGACACATACATCCCGAACGCCCTCTCGCAGTTATATGGAGTCATAAAGGTCCAAGGAAAATCTGAACCAAATACTGTAACTGCGTTAACCTCTCGGTCTTGTGTGGTTTAAGCTGACTGTAACATCCATGAATTGGTGCAGACTATATATGCCAAGGCCGGGGGAAGACACTTCTGGATCCACAACACAGGGCCACTTGGCTGCCTGCCCTATGCTCTGATGAGGAGGCCAAGCACAGCAGCAGGATTAGACTCAGCAGGCTGCTCAATCTTCTTCAATGAACTAGCACAAAAGTTCAACAAGATGCTTTCTAAAAAAGTGGCATGGATCAGAACGAAGCTCCCTGATGCCACCTTTGTGCTAGTTGACATGTACTCAGTCAAGTACTCCATTTTCAGCCAGCCTACAAAGTTTGGTAAGATCGAAAACTTGATCAGTTTAGATCTGAAGATGTAGATATCTGAAAGAAGTTTAGAACTTTTTTGCAGGATTCGAGCAGCCACTCAAGTCTTGCTGTGGATACGGTGGCGGTGCCTACAACTTCGACTTCATTGTCAGATGTGGGTATCCGGTTAAGGCCAACGGCACGAAGCGCGCGGCAACTTGGTGTGAGAACCCTGCAAAAAGCGTCATTTGGGACGGGATTCACTTCACGGACGCTGCGAACAAAGTTGTCTTCGATCAGATCTCCGGCGGAAGCTTTTCCGACCCGCCTGTCGCACTGGACATGGCGTGCCGAAAGATGAGCCCTGCAGTCTGAGCGCCAACGTGCTCCGTGTTTTTGGAAAAGTAAAAGGGAACAGTGATGGAATAAAGAAATGACATGATCTCTTTTGACGTACTTTGAAGTAAAAATCACATCTTTTTAACTTTCTTATGTTTTATTATTGCTTATATTGAGAGAGCTTTCTTAAGATCTCGGTCATGTACGTGCTTCGCTGTTAACTTGTGCGAAGCGCATTGTTTTACTTTCATCTCGAATTCAACATGGTTTCATATGTTGTGCGAAAGTGAACGTTTTATATAGTATAAGTAACTCATGCAAGAAATAAAACATAAAACTTGTTTATTGGTAGCTTATCGATCAAGATGTGTCTAATACTGTTGGATTTAGCATCTAATGAATGGATATTACCCTATGTATTTTTTTCATTAGAAATGAGATAATGTGCCTAATAGAAAACTAAAAATATATAAGAATCGAACTCGAGATTTCTTGATTTTAGAGTAAATTGTAACAAGTCACCACCTTGTTCTAACTACCAGCCACCTCGACCCTCACTCCAACAATTCCGGCGCCGGCGTCCCTTTAGAGGCATTTTGGAAACAAAAGGCCTCCCTTTTCCATTTTTTTTCTTTTTGTGTTTTCTTATCAAAATATCATAAACTTGGTTTCGCTTGAGAAATGGATCTCTTCGAGGTGAAAGTTGGTTTCTTCCTATGAGATCGAATATAGCCAAGGAAAGATAAATTCAATAACTTGAAGCTTGTTGCGTTGGATCTTTCAACATATACATTTTCTTCAAGGATTGGAAGTTTAGAGTTCACTGATATTTATATGGGAGAATTTTGGAGCTATAATGCTTGTCCCTGGGATTTTAGAATGAACATAGTGCAACAGTGCAAGAACTTTGTCTCCATTTCCTTTGTTCCTATTAACTTGTAGTGGGAATCCTGCAGCATGAATTGCCTGAAAATTTGATGGTTATCTTTTTAAGCATGTACAAATGATTTTTGAATAGAAAACAATTATTAAATTCTAATAAAATTGTTTGATAAATATAATCTTTGAATCAGTAGCTGAATGTAAAATAACTAAAACATATAAATAATTGTTTAAATAGTAGAAATTGTTATATGTATTCTAAATTAAATAACTCATTTTTATTTTATATTTAATATTAATAAATAACATAATAATTAATTAATCAAAGAATTTATAGATTAATTAAAATAATAATAACTAATAAAGTGATCACATGGTGTAAAGAATAAGTATATCACATAAATAATAATTAATAATAAAATATTAGAAAATATATTTGGAAAAAAACTTAAACTAACTATCGTAAATATTGATTTTTCAAGTCTCAAAATATTTCGTTTTAATTATTTGTCGTTATTATTAATTAAAGTTATCAAACGACATTATTTGATATGTATTAGTGATTTCTATAGTTAATAGTGGATAGCAACTAGTGAGTTAATTATCAGATTTCATTAGAAGTGTTTGACAAATGCACCGTTTGAATCAATGGATAATACAAGTAATTATTTAAATAGTTATTATATATATCCTAAATTAAATAGCTCATTTTTATTTTTGTTGGAGATAGCAGATGGAGACTGATCATCGAATCTCTACAAGCGTCGATCCAATTCGGCGGTGAGTTGGCGGGGGGCTGCACCCCCTGCCCGGAAGGCGGGGGGTTCGAAGGTGAAGCTCCCGAGAAAAATTTTTCTAGGGGTATATATGTAATTTTATTATTTTGTGCGCGGTTGCCCTAACTCAATCATATATATGTTATCTTTGGAGCGATTATGTATTCTGGTGGTTTTGAACATTAACATAGTGAAAACTCTCTGCAACGGCCGTGGACGTAGGAGATTCATCTCCGAATCACGTAAAATTTGTATGTGTTTTTCTGTGTTTCTTGTGATCTTTCTACTTCTGTTCTTCGTATTTTCCAACAATTTTTAACTATTTTAATATTAACAAACAATAATAACATAAATAGTTAATCAAATAACTTTATAAATTAAAAATAATAATAACTAATAAAGTGATCACATGGTGTTAAAAATAAGTGAATCACACAAATACTAATTAATAATAAAATATTTGATGATATACTTGAAATAAATTTCAACAAACTAATAACTATCGTATATGTTACTCTTTCAAGCATCTAAGAACGTTCGGTTCTAATCACTATTATTAATTATACTTATCACACACTTTGAATAGAATATTGACTTAACCAATACACTACTCGTTAGTGCAGACATTATTTTAAAGATTTGCCAAATAGTTCATAAGTACAATATCAGCATGCCAAACAGCATCATAGAGTACGTTCAGGCTTATTTAATTCCAAGTAGACTGCATGCATTACATTACAACAGATGATACTAATGTGTTCTGCACTTGAAGTTTATCTGGACATGTGATGAATAGTCTCTGTCAACATTGTTCTAACTTCATGATCGTCTAAGCAAATAAGTTTGAAGTAGAATGATCTTATTCGAATGTGATATCTGCAAAATACATTGGACGGATTTAAGTTATATCCTCACAGGTAGAACTTACGTATCCATTTATTTTAAATTACATTTCCTTTCTTTGAATCAACCCTCCCTTTGTAATCGAAAATAAGTATCTGATAATAAACAATATTAGTTAAAAACCACCTATCCACTATGTCAGTTAGCTAATTATGATAATTTGGAAGAAAAGATAGGGAGGGCCAAAATATTAGGGGGGGCCAAAATATATAACAATAAATTAAAAAATTATAGGAGGGGTTTAAATTTGAACCCTAGACCTCTAGATACTTGTCAAAACCACCTATCCACTATGTCAGTTAGCTAATTATGATAATTTGTTAGTATTTAATTTATTTATTGACTATAACTACTAGCATATACATATATATATACTTTATATACAGAAAAGTTGGGAGGTGGCTGAGGGTATATATGGATCCGCCCCTGTCCAGTATGCTTGTCATCATGGAAGAAGAGTCATCTTAAGAAAATAAGGGGATAGGCTTTATTCCTTCTAATCTCACAGCGTTTTTGCATCCTTATCCCCTCCCAAATGTTCATGATATTGAGAAAATAGAGATAAAAGCTTGAGGGAGTTATATCTTACTCCCTTGCATTGCCTAAGCATCCTAACAAGATTTACTTTAGTAAATCGACTAAATGTTGCCTATTACAAGAATCTTTGGCTTTCAAGGTGTATCTAAAACTGAATCCTTGTGTGACTTTTAAATAGAGAAAGTTGTGTATATACTACACTCATTGTCCTCTTTAAAGACATTCATCTGGATCTATCAAAAGAACAAAGACCAAATTGAACAATGTCACAGAACAGACAGTTCCTAGAAAATTATCCTAATTGGGCACATTGAACTTTTCACTCCATAATATTGGCAAAAAAACATCTTAATAGAGAAAGTATCAATTGCTTTAGAGTTCAATTCCAAAAAGTGAGTTTATTTATACCCTTTGTTCTTTTTTTTATTTTCTAGTACTAAAGTGCACCTTAATATACATACTACATAGAACAAAAGAAGAAACAATTCAATTAACTTTATGATCAACTCAACTCACTTGTGTTATACCCCAAAGGTGGCTTTGAATGTATACAAAACTCCAAGTGACTCATATATCAGCTTCTTTAGCAAACATCCTCTTGCATTAATGCTTGTTGTGATGTTGTTCAATGTTGCAACCTGTAAGAACAGGACACAATATCTAGACCATGTTCTTCATCTGTTCTGTCATCAAAAGTCTTCTTGGAGTTCATCCTCTACATTCCATGTCGATTTCCGTTCCCTGTGTCTGCCTCCATCCTCGAAAGATAAACTCGTGGTTGGTCCCAAAGATACCCTTTGCGGTTTTGACCTGCGGCCACCATATCTTCCACTGTGCACCATGTTATCGTTTCTTCCCATAGTATCAGAAGGCAGCTGATCAACTGGAGCTTCACCAAATCTGCTCTAAGATCCTGGCCTCGTGCCATTTCCATGATGGCTGGATCCACCATTCCGCCTGTTGAAACTAGTTCTTCGAGTATTTGTGTCAATGGCCTGAGAATTCTTCATTGAACTGCTAAAACTCATTCAGACTGCTCCAGTTTCCAGAGCTTTGCCTTCTTCTCGAGTTATTTCTGTCAGCACATCAGCATCCACATCTTCAGCAAGACTATTTCCTCTAACTACTTACCTATTTATCTGCTCATGTACTCCCTACTTGTATGCCACTTATTACTATTTGAACGTGTCATCAGGATTGTAACTACTACAACATTCATGTATATATAGACCTATGCAACATAATAATAATCAAGGAAGTCAGTTCATTGTCATGGTATCAGAGCTAGCCATGTCCTCCTCACCATCTCAATCTTCCTCTTCTCCTTCATCTCTCATCACACCTCATG
>LTAE01007487.1:0-20513 GCA_001647135.1 Pontederia paniculata
GTCCTCCTCTCCTTTTATATCCCTCTTGTCCTCTTCAGACCTTCTTTTTTGTTATTCCCCATAATTTAGAGGTGAGAAGATCTTCAAAATTCAAAATCCCCAAAAATCTCGCAGGTGAGGCATCAACTCCGCAAAATCCGGGTGTCAGTTGTGAAGGTTATCCCGGTTCCTCGGCTGCAACAACAAAAATGGAAGGAATTTAAAATTTTGAATATTCAAATAACTAAAATCATGAAATCTAGTTAAAACATTCTTAAATTAGCTTAAATTCCCAAAATCCAATAATGATGATGTCGAATATTCAAAAAGTGGAAAATAGAAGTAAATCAACATAAATTGTTTACGAAAATAGAGATTGGGGTAAGCTTTTCAAGAACTGGGTCAACCTATTTAGGTATACCTTTTCCTGTCATCAGTATCCATATGTGAAGAATATTTTTTGGATGAAGTATTTGTGAAGAATATTTTTTGGAGGAAGTTTCTAACTTCACATCATTATACTTTGAATTGGAAATTAAAATAAGGTGAACTCAAGTTTCAAGGAATGATGACTATGGAGAGGAAAGTTGAAAGATTTGTTTTTCTATTTTTAGATTTGCAGCTCTTCCAACAGGGAAAGTATACAAGTTTATTTTAAGCGACATTGATTTGAGTATTGTGAAAAATTATGTTCTCATCAATTGTCATGATGTGAAACCATATCTATAGTAATAATTATCATAATCCTTTTTCCTTAGTGATGCATATATGCCATCTCATATTAGGCATATATAACTTTATGTCATATTGGATTAGTCAATTTTAAGACTTCCACAGATAGTTAATTTGAAATTATTTTTTTTCTCGGCTTCGAAATCAAGTGTGTAAATACTTCGAACATATGTATGTTTGTTAATTGAGCATGACTGATTAAAATATTTAATGGGTATGAAATGGTAACAAATTCTCATAATTCAAAATTTAGTCACATCTTACAACAACACCATTATCAATGTCCTCAAGTTTCATATCGAAAAATATGATAGAAACAAATTTATAATTAATAGTGGCATTTGAGTTCATGGTTGATTATATAGTGAAATTGAATAGGATTATTTACGAGCAAATATTAGAGTTGTCATACTTTTAACACATGCGATTGTTTTTTTCATATTACAATGTAGGAGGTTTGATCTACAAAGTGGGGTTCAAATGGATCAATTATATGGCTTTGTCAATGTTAAACACAAGTCAAGACTTCATTCAAATGGTTCATTCATTTGCCTGAGCAAGCACAACAAGTTTATTATAAAAAAATATCCTTCAACTAAAAAAGGTGGTGATAAATAGTAGATCACATGCAAAGTAAAAAGTAGATTGTTCATGAAAGAGAAAATGATTGATAATGATGTGATAATTCATGAGATCTCTGATGATGATTACTATATCGCGCCACTGGAAGAACAAATATGATTGAGGAGGATGAACTAACTACATTGTTCGATGCAAATGGTTCAGTAGAGAAAATTAATATAAAAGAGTTACATTCTAGAGTAGAATAAGAACATGATGAATTTATAAATGACGAAAATATTGGTAATGATGAAATTCATGACATGGCTTAGAATCATTTTCAAGCACTTAAGGTATTTATAACTTGCTATGATTATAATGTTTTTACTAAATTTTGTGCAATTTGTAGTATTTATTGTCACTTTTCATATTATGGCTACATGTGGTAGAGGTCGCAAAAGACCTAGAGTTAGTCAATTTTTGCATATTCCTAACACAGACAAGTCATCTGATACTCTACACTTGATTTCTTGGCTAATTATTTATATCTTTTGCGATTTGCTTGTTAGTTCAATTATTTTCATAGTAACTTGTATTGCATGTGAACACAACATTGGTAGTTCATCTAAGCAATACTCAATCAATGGACTAAATAATTTGCCTCTTACTATCATTCCTCCTACTGGCATCATAGTTGATGATTTGATTAAGACGAAAGTTCAATAAGTAGTTATTTTTTTTATAAATTATATTGACTTATAATCATGTATTCCAATTTTTAAGATTGTTTACATACCTCAAAGAGTTATTAGAGATATTAGTGAGATTTATTAGAGATATTAGTGAGATTGTGTAGTCAAAATTTAAATTTTAGGAAGGGCCATGAGGGCATAATTCAAAAACTTTTTGCAACTTTAGCTTCACACCTGTTGAGTGTTCTTCTGTTAGCTTGTTGCATTGAATGCAACAAATGGTAATATCATTCAAACAAATAATAGTATGCTTACGGGAATAGTTGTCGATGTGTGGGCTTCTTTGCATGAGGAAAGGTAAGTTGTATAACATGCAAAATAATATGATGATTTATAAGTTAATTTAACATTCTCTTTATTTTTTATATGTAAGATTAGTGAACAATGGCAAAAGTGATATGTCGTTGGAAAACATAATAGAGAATCCAATCCAAAAGCATCAAAACACGTGGGAGAATTACTTGGATTCACTCAACATAAATGTCAAATAGTAAGTTTTTATTAACTTTTAACAATAATTAATTATCAAATATATTATGCTATTAATAAGGTTGATGATAGGAAAAAGCAAGTGGAGGCCAGGTAAGCTACTGATAAATGTACATGGAGATGCATACTAGTAAGAAAACATGAATTCATCTCCCTATAAGCAAAATAAATGATTATGTATTCTTGTAATATTTTGTATTTTTTTTTGGTTTTACCTATTACATGTAGTTCTTTGAAAACTCCTTTTTTTACCATTTTTTGTTATCATCATTAGGATAACTATAATTTACTAGTAGCAGAGAAATATAGGTCATATGCATGAGTTACTAGCACATGAATTCTTTGTGGCATATGTTAATTTCCAATTTCGATCTTGAGCACATCATCTGTTTCGCTAGTCCTTTGCCTGCTTCAGCAGCAGTCATACCTAGTACACAAAGAAATAATTATATATTCTTGTAATATTTTGTATAATTTAATTTTACCTATTGAATGCATTTATTTGAAAACTCATTTTTTGTCAATTGTTTGTTACATGATTAGATAATTATAACTTACTAGTAGTAAAGAAGTATAAGTTGGATGTGACATCACAACTTAGTTCGACACAAAGATATGGCACGAATGTGCAGGAGTTACTGGTATAGGGATTCTTCATGGCATATTTCAATTTCCATCTTCGATCTCGAGCACTTCATCTGTTGTTGGTCCTTTGCATGCTTCAACAACAGCCTCACCTATGGTTCCTTTGAGTGATATTGAGGTCATTGTTAAAACAAAAAGGTATATAAACTAATGTAAGGTTGTTTCTTCAAGAGGTATTGTGTAACACCCCAAACAAAAATGGGTCATGTCCAATCTGGACAAGGGTCGTGTTAATGAAGTAGAAACAAAGGGGATTTGTAACAGAACTCCCAACACGGACCGTCTCCTAAAAGGACGTGGGTTGTGTTATACACAAATTACATGATTAAATTCGTGTCGTGTTTAAGTAGGACGTGGACTACATCACCTCAACATGGACCGTGTTCGAAGAGAACATGAGCTATGTTGTACCAAATGTATGAACCAAATGAAACACACAACGTGTCCGTATGGGACGGGCCATGTCAATAAGACACAGGCCATGTTCTTTATGAATACAAACCGTGTTTAGTCACCCAGGTTCAAATTTGATTCCAAGATAAATATTAATATTTGAATAGACTTGATGATTCTGGGATAAGATAAAACTAAGTCGTGTTTGACATTGATTACTCCCCTAAGCATCCTGTAAATAGAGATTTAAGAGGATGGAGACTTTTATTATTTCTCTTGAATCCTTGGCCACCAAAAAAGTCTCTCTCTCTCTCTCTCTCTCTCTCTCTCTCTCTCTCGAAGGTTAGAGGAAGATCTGTTGCGGGAAGATGAACACAAAGAATAGGAGTCGACCAATGAAATTTATGTATGTAATTAAGGAGGATCAACCTGAGGACTTTCTATATATGTATGATCGAGATTTTCATATTGATGAATAGTAAATGAGAAGCAAACATGGACTGCACTCTTCACGACACGATCCACATTCAATGTGTTTGGTTCGTTTGGAAACTCAGTTCCTTCAGTGACTAATTCCGATTTCTTTGGAAACTCAGGGTTCCTTGAGGGACTAGTTCCAGTTTGTTTGGAAATAAGGGTTCCTAAGGAGACTAGTATTTGGGTCAGATGAGGAACCCTAATGCTTAGTTAGACTATTGGCAAAGCCAACGACCTTCACGATTGGTAAAGACTCACTAAAGATTGTATTGTTTAAACAATAAAAGACAAGGTAAATAAAGAAGAATAATGTGGTCCCAAGTAAGATGTTAATTGATCTTGAACATATTGATTATGGACAACGGTGGATCCATAGGCACTGGAATAGCTAATAAATATTATATAGTATGACTATTTCATCTTTTTTCCAATGTTGCACTGGTAAAAGAGCAGTATACTTCTCCCACTTGCTAGGGTATGAATCCAACCACTCAACTTTTACCGTGATATTTTTTCAATCCTTCAATTATATTATTTTAAATATTTTCTGTTTTTACTCTTATTCTTTTCCTTCGGCACTAGATTGATTTTATTTTTTTTTCTCCATAGTATTCATTCACTTTTTTGACCAACTGATCTATATAGTGAACTTGTGTTATTATTTTTATTTTCTTATGTCAATTATATGAATCTATAAGCCTTATATATCATTTTTGTGCATAATATTTTTATCTTAATTTTTTACTTGTATTTGATCACGTGACTATTGATAATTTGCCATATTCTTCTTTCACACTCGTAAACAATTCATCTCTCCCTTTCAATCATATTAAATTTTATTATCTATATATTATTTTAATTTTATTCTTTACATCTATAAAACATTAATATTATTTTTATTAATATAATGTTTGAAAAATAGGCCATTTATTATATTTTACATTCTAACTCATTCAATCTCCTTTTTTATATAGAAAATGAATTGTGCAATTATTTCTTAACGAAACTTGTTAATGCAATTAGATATTTTGCTTATTATTTACATTATACTTAAGAGAACTTTTCTTTCACTAGGTTTTAAAATTACCTTTTTATTTGGTCATATAAATTGAATAGAAAATTTTCTTTTGCAATTAACCATTATCTTAGATGAATACTTTAGAAAAAAAATATCAATAGGATTAGAAAATATACTCCATAGTGAAGGAAATGAAAACTAAACATATTAAGATTGATATTTTTTTTGTTTTTTAAGTTGACTTGAATTCTCAAATTGCTTTATTATACACCAACAAACTCATGTTTCGTATTGCTTTACAATGCTGTTTTCGCTTATTGATAGAAAAAAAAATAAGAAAGCAATTATCCAAGTATTCTTTATTTTAATATTAAAACTTCTTTTAGTATATTTGTACAATGATTTATTTTCTAATTTAATTAATTAGTAGCAAATTGTGAACTCACTAAAAATATTCCAAGCTCCGCTGCTGATTATGAACATCATGATGAGAGATGCAATTGATGTTTGTGTCGGTGATGGACCAAAAGTAATGGTCCAACCAAAGGATAGTAGTTATTGAAATGATAAGAAGGTAAAAAGTTAAAGTTAAGTGAACTTATTGATTAGGTAAATTATTTTCCTATTTGCATCTACATATATGGTTTAGCCTATTGTATTATTCCTTTACATATTGGACTTCATCGCTCAGGGAGAATTGATTCCCCTATTTTTGAACCTGGAGGAGAACAAGACAATCAATAGATGACGACATACACGATTAAAACGGTTGTGATGTAGCAGCTTGCACATGAATAATTTAGATTGAGTCAAATTTATTTTTGTTTAGTCATGTCTTTTCTTTAATGGATGGTGTAAAATTTCAATTGGATATTTTATTTTATATTATTGGATTCCACATAATTTGTTTAGTCAAAAGTAAAGTCAAAGATGAAAGTTAGTAGCGCCTTCGGAAGGACATTCTGTCAAATGAAGGGTTATGCTTATGGGGATGTTACAGAAGGTATCAGAGAGCATAATGAGGGTCACTTCTTAACTACCTCTAAGTTTTAAGAATCATGTGCAAACATCATGAACTGTCATCGCGTTATCAAAGAAAATGTTAAAGTATGGATATGATTAGATGCTTGTCAATAGATAAAAGATCATTGACATATGTATGATAGATTGTAAGGTTTTTTTTCGTAGCTATGAATCATCGTGATATTGATATTTTGTTGGGCTTATTAATATGCGGGCCTAGGAAGAAAATAAAAAAAATTGTGAATGAATTGCACTTTGAGTCCAACTCTATCATGTTCAGTAATAATTTGTTGTACCTAGCCAGTTATTAGAGGGGGCTAGATGAACGTGAGGTGAGGTAAAGTTATGAGAGGTGATCTAGTGAATAAAAACTCTTCTGAAGCCACGTTGCTGCCAGCCGCCAAGTGAAGACACCTCATGCACGCACTTCATATAAAGAGGTGAGAGAATTTGTGCCATCAAGTGAAGAAAAATTGATTTTTTCTGCCGCGCTCATGCACGTCCGCCGAGAAAAGAGAGAAATAAAGAGGAGAGAGGAGAGAAAAAACTTTGGAGTTCGATTTGCGGACGAGTTTTAATTTGTTTTCAATAAAACTTCAAGCATAGATTTTCTATAGTCTTCTCAGCAATCTCTGATATTTCAATGAGATCCTTCTGACACCTATCTCAATTTTCGAAGATATTATTATGTGAGATCCAAGATTATATTTTGAGGTTTTTTATTTTTGTATTCCTCTACTAAGATTAGTGAAGGAACTTTATATCCTACTTTTTCATAGTAAAAGATTTATTGCTCACTCCCGTAATTTTTTTCTCTAACATTGAGAGATTTTCTACATAAATCTTGTGTGCCTCTAGTCTACTTTAATTCTCTAGATTATTGTCGTCATCCCATTTAAATATATGTGTTAAGGGAAAGAGGAAAATTCCGCAAATATCTTGTTCAACATTTTTCCAACAGTGGTATCATAGTAAGGTTATCAAACTGCATAAATTTAATGGAGGACAATAATGCCCCCAACCGGATGCCTGTGCTGACATGATCAATTATTTTATTTGAAAATCTCGGATGAGAGACTACCTGAATTGCAGAGATCTTTATGATCCAATTAAAGGTGATACTGCAAAATCCAATGACATGGATGACACAAAGTGGAGGAGATTAAAGATCAAAACAGTTGCACAAATCCAACAATGAATCGACGATAAGGTGTTTCAACAAATTACAAATATTGATGAACCTAATCAAATCTGGAAAAAAATGCAAGAGTTGTACTAGCCCAAATCACAATAGAATAAGGTGGTGTTGATGAAAAAGCTTGTTAACCTGAAATACAAATATGGTCATTATGGTGCAGAACATCTAGGTAGCTTCAGGAATTGATTAACAAGTTTACCTCACTAAAAATGAAGTTTATTGGTGAGATCCAAGCATTATTATTACATAGTTCATTACCTGATAATTGGGAAACACTTGTTGTCTTTCTAAATAATTCTGCTCCAGGAGGAAAGTTGTCCTTAGAAATTATCAAGGATATCTTATTTAATAAAGAGACAAGAAAAAATAGCACATACTCAACAACTCTTCATAAGCGTTGATTGAGGAAGACCATGGGAGAAGCAAAAAAAACTCTTAGAGACATGATCGATCAAGATCTAAAAGAAAATCAAAATCCAAAAAAGATATTACCATTATTGTTTGCAAGATGGGAAACCTTAAGAAAGAGTGCAGAAAACTGGAACGTGACAAGTCACATGAAGGGTCTGACGATGCTGAAAAGGAGAAGAAGGAAAGTGATGGAAACAATATTGTAGTGGCCACATTTGGTGATGTGTACTTGCTTACTGAAAAATATTGTGTCAACATTGTGAATCAAGACTCAGTTTGGATCTCTTCTCGATATATATAGTGGGTGCATTTGGATTAGTTAAGATGGGAACAAGTCTGAGTCCCTAATTGTTGGCATTGGTGATATTTAGTTGAAGACTAACATAGCCTGTAAGATTGTGCTGAAAGATGTAAGGCATGTACTTGATGTCCAATTGAACCTATTTTTTATTGAAAATTAGATGAGAAAGGCTATAAGAGCAACTTCAAAGGAGGAGTATGGAAACTCAAGAGAGGTTCACTACTTCTGGCAAGAGGACAAAGAGATCGTACACTTTACAAGACTAAAGCACAACACTGCACTAGTGAAGTAAATATGACTGAAGAGATGTCTCCTTCAGAGTTGTGATACAAAAGACTTGGTCACATTTGCGAGAAAGGACTTCAGATGCTGACTTGGCAAAATTTGCTTTCATGTATGAAAGACACATCTCTTGATATATATATGTGTGCATTGTTTAGCTGGTAATTATATTAGAGTTTCGTTTAATAGAACTTCTTTATCTAGAAGTTCAAATCTACTTGATTTGGTGTATACTAAAGTTTGTTATATGAAGGATAAAACTTTAGGTGGTTCTCTATATTTCGTTATATTTATTGATGATCACTCTAGAAGGTTTTGGTCTATTCCTATAGCGCACAAAGATCAAGTGTTGACAGAATTCAAGAAATTTCATACCAAAGTTGAGAGAGAAACTGGCAGAAAACTCAAATGTGTTTGCGCAAACAATGGTTAGCGAATATAGAGGTTCGTTTGAAGAGTACTACAACACCTTCGGCATCATGCTTGAGAAGACAGTTCCGAGGACACCAATAACCATTATAGGACTAAAGTCTGCCCTCTTGCAATAACTCAAAACATCGATAATCTTTATACGATCAAATCCTGTTCTCAATAAATGTCTAGGAGAATACTAATAACCTTTATAGAATTAAAGTCTGTTTTCCAAGATTGTCTGGGCCTTCCTCTTCATGCATAGTTTCAATCACAAACATTTACATCTTTTATCTTTCAGTTACCTATAAAACTAGGTTTAAGTGAAAGTGCACTAGACCTACCTCAATCAAGTTCAAATAGTCATACAAATAGGCATCATGCATCCCGGGACATGGCCCACGTCATGGGTGACACGACCTATATTGTGTACTAGATCAAGCGGCGTTCAAGCGAACACGACTAACAGGGCATTTTACAAAGAGAACGCGGCCCGTGTTAACGATTAACAGGGACCATTTTATTCTAACATTAGCTTGTCATTTTCTTCAGGGGAAACACAGATTGTGCTCTTGGTAGCCAAGTCCATTTTCTTTTACAGGATTTATCTTATTATTTTATTCGGGGAAGACAAGGTTCATTTCAGTAAAACGACACGATCATTCTTTTACTTTAAAATCCCTAGGACACGGACTGCATCCCTAAGGCACGCGACCCATTTCCTGAGGACGTGTTGAGTTTGGTCGAAACAACCTGCGTGAGAAGTTGACGCGGCCGTCCTCCCATGGTACATGGACCGTGTCAACAAGACACATGGTCCGTTTTAGGCGATTAAATTATTATTTGTCACTGCGTCGTTCGTTGACGTGGTCCGTATCCAACGTGTCTCACGTTGGCTCCAAAAGATGTGGACCGTCATGGGCAACACGGTCAGCATCTATCTTCCGATTATGCATTAAATCAATATTTCCTTTTAATCATTCTTTTACTCTATCATACGTATATGAGAAACCTTAAAGTTGATCCTCCTAGTTACATACCTCAATTTTGTATCAGTCTCATTCTCATTGATGATGAAACGACACAGACGAGCAAGCGCGACGCGGTCTGTGTCCTCCTCGGGCACGGCCCATTTTTGTAGGTCTTCATGGTGTGCGGTCCGCTTTCTTCCTTTTTTCCGTGCAACACAACCCGCGTCCCATGTGGACACAGTCTGTGTTGGTCTTTTATCCTTAATGTCCATCCGCCGTCGAGAGAGAGAGAGAGAGAGAGAGAAAGAGAGATAGAGAGGGGAGGGAGAAGAGAGAGAGAACTTCTGATCCCTTGAATTTGAGAGAGAAAATAATGAGGTGAGAGGAGGGGTTGGGTCCTATTTATAAGGAAGGGAATTCATCCATAGATGGAGTTTGAATGCAATTAAATCTCTGACTTTGTATGTGATTATAATTCTATAAGATAATCTTCCACATGGTTAGGAGTCCCATTATTTATTTGTATGGGACTAAGAATATTAAATTGATAAGAAAATATAACAATTTGATTTTAATTCAAACTCTTTTTCTAATCCTAATCAACTATATCATTCCTTATCTTATCATATCTTCCTTTTATTTTATTTTTATATATTTCAAATTTTTGGGGTATTACAAGTAAAGCACATCCTTGGCATGAGGATTACTCGTGTTAGAGAGAAGCACAAATTATGGTTATCCCAAGAGAAGTACCTTGAGAAAGTCTTGGAGAGATTCAATATGAAGAATGCAAAAGTAATTTCATTGTCACTTGCAAATCACTTCAAATTGAGTTCTAGACAATCTCATACAAATAAAGCTAAGAAACATAAGATGATGAATGCACCATATGCATATGAAGTTGGCAGTCTGATGTATGCAATGGTTTGCACAAGGCCAGACATAGCATATGAAGTTGGTGTGGTCAATCGTTTCCTATCAAATCATGGTAAAGAGCATTGGGATGCAGTCAAGTAGATTCTCATATATCTTCGACACACTTCTAAAGTGTGTTTATGTTTTGGTGATGCAGATCAAGTAATGGAGGGTTATACTGACGCTAACATTGCAGGTGATGTGGATAGTAGAAGATCTACTTCTGGTTACCTGATGGCATTTACAGGAGCAGCAATCTCATGACAGTCCAAGTTACAGAAGGGTGTTGCACTATCACCAACTGAGGCAGAATATATCACAACTACTGAAGCATACAAGAAAATTCTATGGATGAAACAATTTTTGGGGACTTAGGCCTGACGCAGGAGGAGTATCATGTTTACTGTGATAATCGGGGTGTTATACATCTGAGTAAATATTCTAGTTTTCATTCTAAGTCCAAGCATATTGATGTTCGTTATCACTGGAGTTGTGATGAGACCGAAAAGAAGAATTTCTATCTTCAGAAGATCCATACTGACAATAATGTGTCATATATGATGACTAAGCTTCTATCAAGAGACAAGACTGAGCTCTTTAGGGAGCATGCAGGTTTGTTAGAGCCCTCCGCATAATTAAGAAAGGGGAGTTTGTTGGGCTTATTAATATGCAGGACCAAAAACAAATTGTGAAATAGTTGGATTTTGAGTCCACCTCCATCAAGTTCAATTATAAATTGTTGTACCCAGCCAATGATTAGAGGGGGTTGGATGAACGTGAGGTGAAGTGAAGTTATGAGAGTTGATCTAGTGAATAAAAACTCTTTTGAAGCCACGCTGCTGTCGGTTGCCATGTGAAGCCACCTCACGCACGCATTTCATATAAAGAGGTGAGAGAAGTCGTGCCATCAAGAGAATAAAATTTGATTTTTTTTTTGTCGTCGTTCATGAACGTCCGCCGAGAAGAGAGAGAGAAATAAAGAGGAGAGAAAGAACACTTCGGGGTTGGATTTGGAGATGAGTTTTGAATCGTTTTCTTCGAAACTTCAAGCATAAATTCTCTGCATCCTTCTCATCAATCTCAGTTATTTCGATGAGATTCTTCTAACATCTATCCTGATTTTGAAGATATTATTATGTGAGATCCAAGATTATTTTTTTAATATTTTTTATTTTTGTATTCCTCTACTGAGATCAATAAAGAAACTCTGTATCCTACTTTTTCATAGTGAAAAATTTGTTGCTCGCTCCCGTGGTTTTTTCCTCTCACATTGAGAGATTTTCCACGTGAATCTTGTGTGTCTCTGGTCTACTTTAATTCTCTATATTATTGTCATCATCCCATTTAAATTTATGCGTTAAGGGAAAGAGAAAAATTTCGCAAATATCTGTTCAGCCTCTTCCCAACATATTCAATGCACTATTAATTTTTATGTGATATGGATTTATATGAAAGGGTGTGAAGAAGATATAATGAATTTTAGAATTTGAACTAGGGTTGATTGTCCAATAAAAGATGAATATTGAGGTTTAGTTATGATTGGAATTGTCCAAATGTCATCCTATTGAATAATATAACTTGATTCTTAAGGAGGTTATTCAGGGATAGTACAAATCAAGAGAGTTTGTGATGAAATGATAAGTAGAGAAAAAATATATTGAGGTTGCAATTTTAGAAGATCAAATTATTGAATGAGGATTGGATTTTATGATTGCAGAATTTTCGAGGACCAACTTGATAGATATGAGTTTTAAGGAGTTTAGGTGATGTTCTTTTTAAGGATAGTAATAATGATTAAGGGGCACCAAGTAAAAGAGTGTTGTACAAGATTCTAAGTAATAGTGTCATGATTGTTCGAGAGAATAGTTATTTATAATGTTAGCATATGATGATTAGGATGAATTGATGAGGCATAAAGGATGGATGTCAGCAGTATGATTAGAGATTTTTGGCATGATTAAGGAATTATTTACATCAAGGAAATATAAAAATAAGAAAATTAATTGATAAGTCTATATATCATGCCCAAATTTAATGACGAATTTATTTTAAGAAGGTTATAATGTGACACCCCAAATAAAACACATGTTGTTTTCAACTCGGACATGGGCCATGTTACATAGAGTAGAAACAAAGGGGAACCGGAATAAAAATTCCAACACGGACCGTGTCCTACAAGGACGCGTGTTGTGTTTTACTCAAATTACGAGATGAAATCCGTGTCGTGTTCGAGTTGGACGCCGGCAACATCACCTGAACACGAACCACCATGTTCGAAAAGAACGTGACTTGTGCTGTACCAAATGCATGAACAAGACAAAACACATGTCGTGTCCGTATGGGATGTGAACCATGACAATAAGACATAGGTCGTATTCTTTATGAACACGGCCTGTGTTTAGTCAGCCAGGTTCAAATTCGACTTTAAAATAAACATTAATATTTTAATAAAATTTGATGATTCTGGGATAAAATAAAATTAAGACGTGTTTGACATTGATTACTCCCCCAAGCACCCTTTATAAATAGTGGTTTAAGAGGATGGAGGCCTTCATTATTTCTCCTCAAGCCTTGATCAGTTGATTAGCCCTGGGAAAAAATGTCTTTTAACAAGACAAGACTACCAGAAAAGTCTCTCTCTCTCTCTCTCTCTCTCTCTCTCTCTCTCTCTCTCTCTCTCTCCCTCTCCCTCTCCTACCTATAGGATTAGAGAAGATCTACTGTGGGAAAAAAACACGAAGAACATGAGTCGATCAACGAAATTAAAGTATGTAATTAAGAAAGATAATTTTCTTCAGGGTTTCTTCATGAACTAGTTCCAATTTCTTTTGAAACTGAGGAGTCCTATGGGGGATAGTATTTGGATTAGATGAGGGACCCCAACGGAGAACAAGAATCGACCAACAAAATTAAGGTATGTAATTAAGAAAGATAATTTTCTGTGGGGTTCCTTCGGGGACTAGTTCCTATTTCTTTGGAAACTGAGGAGTTCTACGGGGATTAGTATTTCCCTATTTACATCTACATATATGATTTTCCTGATTGATTATGTAAAGTGTTTCCCTATTTACATCTACATATATGATTTCCCTACATAAAGGATAGTAAGTTATTAAAATTATAAGAAGGAAAAAAAAGATAAAATAAAGTAAAGTGAACTGATTGATTATGTAAAGTGTTTCCATATCTACATCTACATATATGATTTTCCTATTTATTATTATCTTTTACATATTGAGATTCATCGCTCATGAAAAAATTGTCTTCTTTATTTTTGATTCTGTAGGAGAACAGGACAATGAATAGATAATGGCATACACGATGTAGACGTTCATGATATGGTAGCTTGCACATTAATAGTTTAGAATGAGTCGACCTATTTTTATTTAGTCATGTATTTTCTTTAACGGATGATGTAAAAGGATATTTTATTTTATAGTAATGGCTTCCACATTATTTGTTTGGTAAAAAATAAAGTCAAAGATGTAAGTTGGTAGCACATTCGGGAGGGCATTCTGCTAGATGGTAGGGTGTGCTTCTGTGGACATTACATCTTGAGTTATATTAATGATAGCTCTATATCTAGCACTCCTACCATCCAATCTAAATCACCATGAGTAGGACTTGTTTGCAATGTTTGGAGACTTAATTTCATATTGTATGATTATCTACTTATGCACTAGACATTCATTTTTGGATGTAGTACTTGATATGTGTGCTATGTTTGGATGTAATATTTGAAGTCTTGAATTATGTTGATGTTGTATCACATTTGAATTGTGTTTCATGTTTTTGGATGTATTTGACTATGTTAGTATGTTTGTTTAGTTTATGTTGTAATGTGCTTTAAGATATAAATATGATTTTAAAAATTCAAAAGAATTATAAATTTGCTAATATTTGAGACAAATTAGGGGACAAAAATGGAACAAAAGAAGATCAAAAGGTCTATTTTGGGACAAATTTACAAGAAAACATGTGACAAATCAGACTATATAGTGACAAATTGAGCAAATACATAGACAAACTGAAAACAAATTAATGACAACTTTAGGGATAAATATAAGACATTTTTACTATGACTTTGAAACAAATCTGGGGACGAATTTAAATGAAGGGAAAACATGGAAACGAAGTTATGAGAAATTTGGGACATATAGTGAGAAATTAGGGACCAAATGTGTGACAAGTATTTTTGTTGCAAATCATGATGTTATTTTCATGACAAACACTTTTATCATGAAGTTACCGCAAAATATTGCAACCTAGTGAAGCGACAAATTAGAGACAAATTAAGGATAAATATTTGTCTCAAAACAATGGTTTTCTTGTAGTTGAAATTATGAAGAAATGATGCTTTCAATTCTTGATCCGGTCTCCTTTGATGCACGTCCATGTTCATGTTTATATCCATTATATCCTTGTTTCTTTCTTGATGAATTTTTAGTAATCGTGCCCGATCAAAATTACTCTCTGAATTCAAATTGACCCTAGATATGAACAACGAACATCACTGATCTCTGCATATGATCCTTCCATCTGGGTTGAAAGTGTTTCCAATCTAGACATTAAGATTTTTCCGTGTCTTCAACATCTTAAGGTGTGATGGCGCAAAGAAAAATGCTGTTACTGCATTTTCAGAGTTTCCATTCTTGATTCATTTACTAGAATATGTTTGCATTTGCCCTTCATAATTGGTGAGATTTCTTCCTTCACAATTGGTATGAGCTTTCTATCTTGTAGATCCTCACCCGAAATTAGCTTGAATGTGCACGATTGTCCATATTTATTTTCGTAAATAGCTTTGCCTTCTTTCGTTGATGTGTGATAGGTCTTAAGAAGGATGTGATAAACTTTGAGTGACATGTGATATGTATCGAGTAAGGTGTCACAAGGTCAATTAATTCATCTTTCTCAAAAAGAGAAAAATTGCCTTGATCACAGTATAAATATTTTAAAATACTATAATTACTAGCAAATATCAAATTCAACCTAGAAAACATAGAAAATGTGAAATTTGCTAGAAAATCAACAAGAAACATGTTTTATATATTAGGATTTAAGCACTAATGCAAATCGGTTATAGGAGATGAATGTTTTATAATATCTCGTTATTAGAAACCCATGTTAGACAAGTGTTGAGGATACTATGGTAGTATTTGGCATCGAGAACTTGAGTTCTCTCTAGTTCCTACAAGCTCCGAGCATGGCTTGGCTCGACCTAGCCATATGGCTTAGTTTTACGGATATTCATCTCCATTCGAAATACGAAATAAATCCAAGTATGGACTAGGTCCAAATAAAGAAAAGCCAAATTTATCATATTATAAAACTTTATTGAAATATATGATGTATAAAATGTTTTTTTAATAATATATAATAAGAAGATAATTTTTAGTTGTGAATAATTAATATTTATAAATGTTAAGAGTTTTTTTAAAATTATTTTAGTGTAATAAATCTATAGAATTGGGACAACTGGATACCTCCCAGTTTTACTTCTGATTAATCTGAAATGATCCAATTCGAGACTTGGATCGGGATGGAGGCATCCCAGCCACAATTAGTCGAACTTTAAATCCTTATTTGGTGCTTGATTTAAAAAGTGTGATGATAAAGAACCAAAAAGATATGGTGCAAAGAAAAATGAGCGTTTTGGGAGTTTCCATACTTGTTTCTTTTGGTGGAACATGTTTACATTTGCCCTTCATAATTGGTGAGATTTCTTCCTTCACAACTGGTATGAGCTTCCTATCTTGTAGATACTCACCCAAAATTAGCTTTAATGTGCATGATTGTCCATATTTATTTTCATAAATAACTTTGCCTTCATCATTGATGTGTGATAGGTCTTAAGAAGGCTACGCTAAACTTTGGGTGACATGTGATTGGTCTCGAGTAGGGTGTCACAAGGTCAATTGATTCATCTTTCTCAAAAAGAGAAAAAATTCTCTTGATCACAATATAAATATTTTAAAATACTATAATTACTAGCGAATAGCAAATTCAGCCTAGACATAGAAAATGTGAAATTTGCTTGAAAATAAATAAGAAACATGTTTTATATACTAGGATTTAAGCACTAATGCTAGTCAATTATAGGAGATAATTTTTTTTATAATATCTTGTCATCATAAACTAAATGTTAGACAAGTATTGAGGATACGATAGTAGTGTTTGGCATCGAGAACTCGAGTTCTCTCTAGTTCCAACAAGCTTTGAGTATGGCTTGACTCGACCCGACCATGTGGCTTAGTTTTACATATATTCATAATTCGAAATGTGAAATAAATCCAGGTATGGACTAGGTCCAAATAAAGAAAACCCAACTTTATCATATTATAAAACTTCCTTTGAATATATGACCTGAATATATGATGTATAAAATATTTTTTAATAATATATAATAAGAAGAGCATTTTTAATTGTGAATAATTAATATGTATAAATGTTATAGTTTTTTAAAACTATTTTAGTGAAATAAAATATATAGAATTAGGACAATCAGATACCTCCAAGTTTTACTTCTCAGTAATATGAAATGATCCAATCTGGATCGGGATGGGGGCATCCTATCCAGAATTAGTCGAACTTTAAATCCTTATTTGGTACTTGGTTGGAAAGGTGTGATGATAAAGAACTAAAAAAATATGGTGCAAAGAAAAATGATGTTACTGTGTTTTGGGAGTTTTCATACTTGCTTCTTTTGCTCGACATGTTTACATTTGCCTTTCATAATTGGTGAGATTTCTTCCTTAAAATTGAGCTTCCTATCTTGTAGATCCTCAACCAAAATCAGCTTTAATGTGCATGATTGTCCATATTTATTTTCGTAAATAGCTTTGCCTTTCTTTCATTGATGTGTGGTCTTAAGAAGGCTGGACAAACTTTGGGTGACATGTGATAGGTCTCGAGTAGGGTGTCACAAGGTCAACTAATTTCATCTTTCTCAAAAAGAGAAAAAAAATTGTCTTGGTCACAATATAAATATTTTAAAATACTATAGTTACTAGGGAATAACAAATTCAGCTTAGAAAACATAGAAAATGTAATTTTTTTCTTGAAAATCAACAAGAAACATGTTTTATATACTAGGATTTAAGCATTAATGCAAGTTGATTATAGGAGATAAAGTTTTCGTAATATCTTGTCATTATAAACCCCATGTTAGGCAAGTATTGAGGATACTATGGTGGTGTTTGGCATCGAGAACTCGAGTTCTCTCTAGTTCATACAAGCTCCAAGCATGGCTTGGTTCGACCCGTCCATATGGCTTAGTTTTACGGATATCATCTTGATCCGAAATACGAAATAAATCCAAGTATGGACTAGGTCCAAATAAAAAAACTCAAATTTAGTCTCGACAAATAAAAAAACCCAAATTTAGTCTCGACTTTGTAAATATCATATACATGTGTCATGTGTCATATTATAAAATTTCCTTTAAATATATCATGCATAAAATATTTTTTAATAATATATAATAAGAAGAGAATTTTTAGTTGTCAATAATTAATATTTATAAATGCTTAGCTTTTTAAAACTATTTTATGTGTAATAAAATATACAGAATTGGGACAATCGGATACCTCCCATTTTTACTTATGGTTAATCCGAAATGATCCATTCTAAGATCTGGATCGGGATGGGGCCTCCCAACCAAAAATAGTCGAACTTTAAATCCTTATTTGGTGCTTAGTTGAAAAGGTGAAATGATAAAGAACTAAAAATTATGGTTCAAATGGTTGTTTGGACTATTTAGGAGAACTAAATAGTTGAGTTTTCTACATGGCACGCCTTTAAGGAGTGTCTACAAGCTAATACTATTTAAGACATTTGATAAGCATAACGATTAAAACTCAATGCTTAATCAACATCTAATATAGCTACTAGCGTATTGAAGTTTATTTTCAAATATACCCTCAAAATATTTCATTATTATATCTATTTGTATGAATACACTTATTCTTTATATCATATGACCACTTTATTATTTATTATTATATTATTAATTTATAAATTATTTAGTTAACTATTTATTTTAATATTATTTATTGATATCAAAATAGTAAAAAATAAAAAATAAGTTATTTAATTTAGGATATATATTATAATGCAGACTAGTTAACTAATTAGTTATTATTTTTAGCCATTTTATGTTTGTCAACTAATTCAAATATTAAATTTTCCAAACACTTTTATTAAATTTAATAGTTAACTCGCTACTAACTAATCATTAATATGTAATCGTTAATACTTATCTACTATTAACTATTCAAAACAATAATATATGCCAAACAGAGCTTTAATCTAAATGAGATTAGAAAATTGAATTAGAGTAATAATTTATGGTAATTGATTATTATTAACACACACACACGCATATATATATATATATATATATATATATATATATATATAATAAATATTTAGAAAAAATAAAAAAAGAATAAATAATCTCAAAATTAACTTATTTTACAAAACTTCTTATACAACAATTATACTTATATTAGAAAATAAACATTATTATGCTATAATTAATTAATATAATTATTACAATCAATAGTTAATATTATATTTATACATCAACTCAAAAAAAGTTCTTGTAATAATAAATTATTTAATAGTAGTTGATGTATTTTTTTATATGCCAACAAGTGATATTACCATATTCTATTCTTGACTTTTATAACATATATACTTCCCTGTAAAAGTTTTATTTAAGCTTAAAAATAAAAAAAATTCATCATTTGATATTAAAATTAATTATAATAATTTATTTAATTAAATGCTTATTACCTCTTCTCTCGCTTTTATTAATTACATGTGGATCCAGAAAACACACTCTCTCCCTCTTTTTCTTTTTTCTTCCTTCCTTCTTCATTAATAGCATGGATCCCACCGTGAAAATTACATAAAAAGAACAGATAGTTCAAAAGCTTGAATTAAAATTTCCAAAAAGAGGCCTTCTGCTAATCATGCAGTTCCCGATCTCATTTCATGTTTACTAGAATCATTGTCAAATGCAGTTTAATGAAAAACTGGATTAGGGGATATGCAAGACACATAGACCTTCATTAGTCAAATAGGCAGAGTAAATAGGCCCTGTTTGGTTGTCATTGAAATAATATTAGACTAAAAGTATTTAATTCATAACTTAATTCCATTGGCTTAATCCATGAAGAATAAAGTTATTCCTGAGTAGAGTAAGACCATCTTAGTCTCTACTTTTTTTTTTTTAAATCTTTCAATCATTGTTGTGGGGTACACTGATATAAAACTTATTTGGCTAAAAAGTGGAGAATAAGATTTTAATTCAGGTCTTATTTTCTAACCAAATACGACCATAAAGAGGAACTATGAAATCTAAGGGCGAATTAGAACTTGAACAGTCACTAGGAACGCAAGAGGTTGCAAGAAGAGGCTTCATCGCCATAGTTCGATTAACTCGACCATTTTTAATCAGATTGGTCCATACCACTACTAAACACAGACTGAACTGTTTAATTTTGAATTAGGTAACTACTATATTAAATAATTAATGATCAAATAATCTAAAACTCTATTTGAATTATCGAAAATAATTGCACTAATGAAATAAAAATGATTAATAATATATTTACTTATTTCTTAAACTATCTCAATATTTTTATCATTAGTTTATTTTATGTTATTCATTTCATACTTATCTTATTTTCAAATCATAAAAAAAATCTTAAATATATGACAAAATAGAATAAGAAGAAGTAGGCCTCGTGATGTGGTTCGATTTTAACCAGATTCAAAATATTATGGACCTCAATAAATTTCAAAAATTATTTTATTATCACTTGACCAAATCTAATCTAAGTTGTATTATTATTATTATTATTATTATTATTATTATTATTATTATTATTATTATTATTATTATTATTATTATTATTATTATTATTATTATTATTATTATTATTAT
>LTAE01007488.1:0-18141 GCA_001647135.1 Pontederia paniculata
TTGGCAAAATACTGAGCGAGTGCTTTGAGTGATAGAAAGCCTTAGTTCCCCTTCTGTGATTCGAGTGAAGAATCCAGGATAGAAGGGACTAAGAGTTCTTGAGGTTTGTAAGAGGTTATCTCCTTGTCCTCGTGCAAGAAAGGAGAAGTTGTAAGGGAGCCTTCGCCCTTGAAGAAGGAAATAGTGATCTCCGGAGATCTTGGTGCGAGAAGACCGGAGCGGGGACGTAGGCCAGGAGTTCGGTCAAACCTCGTCAACAAACCGTGTGTTTGTGTGTTTGTTTATTTTCTCTTGCTCTCATTCTCATTCTAACTTATTGTTTTAGAACTTATATGCTTCCGCTAAACACATCCTAACAAATCTAGCATAACAAAGTAGCAAAAAAATTATATACCAATTCATCACCCCCCTCTCGATGCCATCTAGATCCTACAATAAGGAAACATATGCATATATACACATACACATATGTACATATATGTATAATTTTCAAGAGCAAAGACTCGTATGTAGGGCTAAAACAAAAATATAAATAATGATAATAAAAGATAATATAATTCTAAAATGAAGCATACTAATAATTTATATAACACCATCATAGATAAATATATCACCACTAGTATCATCGTATTTATAGTACTCACAAAATCATATAAAATAAACTATTGTCAACTTGGCAATCCATAGACATTTTTATAAAATAATTATTAGCATAAAGTTGTTACATAGCATCTATTATATAGCATTAGAGCATATATAATATCTAGATATACTTTGAAACATATTTGACATTTAACATGAAGCTTACCATATATCAATTGAATAATATGATATCATATATATCAAGACATATTAAAAGAATATTGTCACCCAACGTAACACACAAAGGTATATCATATAACATAAAATCATATCAAATAACATATGAACATGTCATATAATCATGAAACTTATCTCATAATGTTAAACTATATTATCTAATATAGAGCCATCATAATATGATAATGCATCGTGATGTAATCCGGGACCATGAAAGTGAACTTATGCAAGGATCATGTATGCATATCATATCATATCTACCATTTTGCTAGAGGTATCATATACTTTCGGGTTATCATATTACCCCTTAATTGTATAATATCATCTCGAAAGATATCATATATTATCGAATTATCATATTACTCCTTAGGGTATTGTGTAATCCTGAAAGATTCATATCATATTATCATTATAAAACATATATCAATTCGACAGGTTAGTCAATGTTGTTAGGATCAAATCAGACGATGACCTACAAAAGCTTCCAAGTCAGGCAGACCGATTAAACTGATTAAATTGGATGCTTGAATCAGATATTATTAAAAAAATATTAAATTAAAATATGGTTTACAATATAGATAAAAAATTATAAATAATATAATTAAAGGGAGCAGGAAGGTGTAGTGCACACTTGCACTGCACCCTATGCAGTTTGTCATGTCAGTCGTTGGATAACTAGACAACAATATGTTTCGTTGGATTAGCTAATATGTATTTTTTTATCTTTCTTCTATCTAGTACCCACCTGTCCCAATGTCTCTTTTTCTTGAGTGAAACAAGGTGGTTGGTGAATCCCAATGTTCTTGTCCCTCTCCAATCATCAGTAGAGTTTATTTTTCCTTCTCCTCTGGTCTAGAGAGTTTACTTCCTCTTGTGTGTGTGTTCCTTTGTTCTCCACCAATCTTCTATTCTCTTATTTGCTTACCTTTACTCAACATCTAGCAAAAGAAATCATGCATGCCCAGAGCTTTGATCGTGAGTTCACCCATGGACGAGCCATACACATACTAATTTTCGCATTACCATATTTTAATTTTTTTCGAGAAATGAAAAAATATCCCCCTCAATTCTCTTTTGTCCGTCTCGTTAAGTTTTTTTGCATTTGTAATTTGGGATTGCAAACAAGTGATGGATCATACCGTTATTTTGTGGTATTGACAATAATGCCACAGTTATGATTAGGCTGCGTTTAATTATGAGAATTAGGCTTAATGTTGACTTGGTTTAAGCGTGAACTAGTAATTTTTTTTATGATGTGTCGTCCTCACTCTCTTTCCTACCCTCTCTCATTCTCTCTCCTCTCTTTTTTTTCTTTTTTTAACTTAATTTTTAAAGTAATATAATTAATTTTTTATCCTAATATGAAGCTAATTGAAAAATATAAAGATTAAATTATTAGTTAACTCAGTATTTTCTATCTTCTTAAATTATTTTATCTTAATTTGATTGTTATTTTTATTTGATATCTTCATAAATTATATCTAATTTAAGTTTAACATAATACCCAAATTATTACACTTATTATGCATAAGTTAATTTGAATATTTATTATTTTATAATTTATTAAAACAATAGATTAATCATGCTAATTTTTTATATAAACATATATATAAATGTATATGTATATTATAATATTTTATTTTAATATATGTATTTATGCTTATTAAAAATATATTTTATTTTTTATTCTCATATTTTATTCGGACAGTTAATAGAACTTATTTATGACATCAGCTTTTTAATTATGTTCAATCAAATACGAATGAAATAAAGCTATCAATCAAGAACTTATCAAACTTTATAACCCAACAACTTAGCACACATTTTAATGTAATCTACTTTTATTCATGCGAAAGAACAAAGGAACTCAAAATAACTTGAGTTGCTGCCTACTAAGTACTTGATCTCACATACCGCAAACTATAAACACACAAGATAAAGCCTACAAGAAAATATGCCACATGAAAATGGATGGATCGATCGATCATGTAGTGATTCTGAAACTTCAGGGATCGGAGGCGTCAGCTTCTGATCTAGCTACTGGTCATAAAGCTTAAATTGGACCCTTGCAATTTCGACTGGATGATTTGCTCCATCTTGTCCGCCATCTCTGAAGTCATGTGGTTCTTCCAGTCTCCAACTTCTCCCTTCCTGAAATATGCAGTGTTGGGGAACGTAAACGCATTTATTTGATAGCCATTTTTGTTCACCTCCAATTCCTTGAGCTTCTTGAAGCTACAAAGGCTTATAATGTCCTCCACCATCCCTTCCTTCTCCTCCTCGTCGGAGAAGGGGCAGCCCATGAATTCGGCCAACTTCTTCAAGTTGCTCGCAGGATCCTTCGTCATCTCCTCGTACTTCAAGAATAAGATCTTCTCAGGCATGCGCCGGCTCTCTCTCCAAAACTCGAGCACATGCTGCCATATCGGGCCAAAAGGGCTGGCACCTTCGCAGAACGGCGCGTACGTCGTCGCCAAAACATCCGACAGCTTCACCGGCCCTCTCAACAGAAAATAACTGATGGAAACGAGCACGTCCTTCGGGTCCCTGCAAACGCAAACGATGCGTCCTGAGCCGGCGATGGCGTCCGGCAACAATGCGTAAGGAATGTGGGTGGCGATTATGCGAGGGGACGGCAACGCCTCTATCTCTGCGTTTCGATCGGTGGAGAAAAGTCCTTCCAAGAAGGGGACGCAGTCGTGAGGGTTTTTGGTGCGAAGAGGGTGATTTTCGGCCGCCGGCGGGTGCTTGCTTCGTGTTATTGCGGCGAACATGAGGGCTTTGGCCCATGTGGTGCCGGACTTGGGGTAGCTCGCGAGGAAGATGTCATCGGGGCGTGACTGGAAGTTGTCTCGAACGGCAAGGACTCCTTGAAGCCCGGGCTCCGAGAACCAGAAACCTTGGAACTGTCGGATGGCAAGTTTTGGGCCAAAGCGTCCAAGGGGAAGTGCAGCAAGGAGGTCAGAGTATGTCTGGATAGGCTTTGGAGGAGTTGGAGTGATGACTGCATCGGCATTCTCCTCTTCCATCATCACTTCGTCAGCGGAGGTGCTGCTCCTGTGAAGAAAAAACTGGAAAGTACTACTACTCACCGTTGAAGCATGCAACCCATGCAAAGATAGAGAAAGGGGATGAGTGGGGGGTGGAAATCCAATTAAAATCTACCATTTATGAAAAAAATGGTCCCATCCTTTTGCAGGAAAAGAAAGGACAGAAATCTACCGCTCCAATTAAAATAGAGAAAGGGCATGAGTGCGGGGTGGAAATCCAATTAAAATCTACCATTTATGAAAAAAAAATGGTCCCATCCTTTTGCAGGAAAAGAAAGGACAGAAATCTACGGCTCCGATTAAAATAGAGAAAGGGGATGAGTGGGGGTGGAAATCCAATTAAAATTCTACGTAGATACTTTTTATTTAATTTTGTAAGAGAATTACTAATAATCTTGGATCATAGATCAGCTGCCATTGCAGATAGGTTCACCAAGGAAAAGTAAATAACATGAAAAGTAAAATAGTGAAAAATCATCATCATATTTTAAAACGGATATTTAACAATTATAAAAGCACGTACAATTTGATTAACCAATTAAATAAAAGAGATTAAAATATTATATATTTATTATATTAAAAGGAAGGACTTAATGGAGAGTACAACACTGTCTCCTATCTTCTAAATTCTTACATTTCAATTTTACAAAAGATAATAAATATTTAATCGTCTGGTTAACTTAAAGAATTATTTAAACGAATCGGCTCATCATGTTCGCTTAAAAGCTTGCATTTTCTCTTTCCTCAACGACAGATCGATGCGATCCATCTTCCTAGGCTTCCTTCTTCTGATCGATCAATTATGAAGTTGAGCAGTAAGAAAAGATATTTGTGATTCAAGTGCGGAGATTAAAATTTCAAATGACAACATGTAGTTGTTTTTCTTCTTCTTTTGGTGCTAAATCCCTCAGGACGAAGGAAATGGATGCTGCGATTTTATTTACATGAATATTTCGGGATCCTGCGGGTACAATATCTAATAATTGAGATCTTATGAAGGACTAAACGTTATTGAAATGTTGAAATCTGATAGATTCTCATGTTTCCTTGGCACAATTTGATTATAGAGATTGTGCTGGGTTTTATTATTATGCGGGGCCACAAGTGCAAAAGAAATTAAAAAAAAAGAAGAAAAAAGAGCTCGACTTGGTGTCCAACTTCATCACGTGTCAACAACATTATAAAAGTTTGTACGAAGTTAATCAATGGGGGCAATGATCAAGCCTTACGCCCATGGCACGAGAGGGCCACAGAGCCATGAGGTGAGTTCTCTCTTGAAGCAATCGAACAGCCGGCGAGAAGCAAGAGAATGGAGAGAGAAAAAGAAGGAGATAAGAAATTTGTGCAAGATTAGTTTTTCAAGTTAATATTTTTATATCTCTCTGCAGAGAACAAATTTTATATCTGCTATTATTTTATAGTGAAATTTATTGCCTTTTGAAGGTGATTTTTTTCTTTCCTTTTGAGAGATTTTTCATGTAAATTTTATTTATCTTTGATTTTATTTAATTTTTTATATTATTATCATCATCTTATTTAAATTTTTACGTTAAGAGAAAGATAATAATTTCATAAATATTTGTTGAGTATTTTCCAAAAAATTGATCCAGCTATTAGATAAAAAGGTGATCCGATCGTGATTATTTTTGGATAAATCTATCCAGCACTCTAATGTTCTTCCTATCTCGTGATTGCTACTCATCGTTCTTTGCTATGCCAATAGCAACCAACCCCGACGTAGTCGATCATGGCTAATATAGTCAATTCACTAATTTGAATTCAAATAGTGAGCGGTTGCTAACACATGATATGAAATATTAATTAGCTTATAAATTTTCTAAAAATTTTGACATGACCTTGATGCCAAATAAATATTGACAAAAATTGCGTATTGATTAAGAGTGATAATATTCATAAGAATCAAAGTAAAGATCATATATCAGGACAAATGTCCAAGGTATAACCATATATATGGGAGCATGATGGTTTATATGCAAATATAAAAAATGAGAAATCCAAGTCCTCATAAATCCATAAAGAGATATAACATCAAAAATATCAAATCCGTAAGGCCATTACGGATGAATAACAGGTATTAAAGTTACGAACTATACAAGACTTTTCTACTTATGAATTATGAAAATATGCAAATGATAATTGGACTAAACTAAGTCTGTCATCGACCTTACACAAGTGACTCCCACCCCGTGCTCATCACAAACAATACTAGCGGTCATCGACTACAAGAAGAAGAAGAGGGGTGAGCATAAATTAACTCAATGAGTGGGGGAATAAAATATAGAAATCTGGGAAAACAGAAGCCCATAATGAAATTCGATAAAACGATGATAAAATCATGCAATGTATGTTCATATAAAACATCTGTCCTTCTTCACTACAAAGAAAGTAGGATAAAGACGGAAAGAATCCTCGCTAAGATCGTACGACCAATATAGTTCCTGAGCGAGTTGTTGTGCGGACTGGGACTTGCCAATCATACATGGACTTAATAGTTTACCTACTCGACATCGATCACATAAAGATGTACATATCGATACTAAGATTTAATAGTTTTCCATTATGAAATAGTTTTAATAGTTGTCCGCACCTACTTGGAGTTGATCATTCTTCGATGGAATATAAATTCTCGCCAAGATGCGGTTTTAACATGATAAGTGTTATGTGTATGAATGCACATGCATTTCAAAAGAGAGAATTTAGCATATGATACTAATCCAAGGAAATTTCATTAAATACCATAAAATTCAAGATAAAAAAATCTCAAAAAATCCATTTGAAAGTCCATAAGGACAAAAGTGACATAATTGCATGAATCTTAGCATGACTTAATTAGTAAAGCATGACATGGAATCATACATCTCATGTAATGCAGGACATTCACATGAATGAAATAATCTATTTCAGAAAGCACGTCATACCTCGATGTAAGAATACAGATAGCTGCAAGAGCATTCTCAATATTATTGTAGTAAATCAATTCACCTTGGTATCACATGGCCTTGTCAAATCCTACACGTCTGAGTCTGATCAACAATGATAAGAACCTAAGCATAAGTTTCAAAAATGTCCTATTGAACTGCTCTTCGACAAACTAGGATTTAAAAATGATAACTGATATCATTAAATCTATAAATAAGGTATTTTCATATTTAATTATTAACAACCATCTAATAATCTGAATTTATTTATTGTTGGAGTCACCTATGTCTAATATGGTTAATTAATTATTGACTTATCATATACGTGACCAATTTATCCTAATCTACCTATAGACATTTAAACCACCCTAAACTAATTGGAGAGCAATCATCAATACGATTAATTTCTAATTAACAAAATCGAGTTTTCACTTGGTTAAATCAATAAGCATGTGGTGGTTATAATCTCTGAAGCATTAGTTAATCTTTTCACCATATGTTTCCTTTCTTTAAAATAACTTAGAAGCAATTTTTTATTTCACTCCTATTCGTACTAGCGAGTTCATAGAGCAACAACTAATATTCTTTCTTAGGAGAGTCCAGCCACATGATTTTCCCACTAAAAACGAAGGTGTGCACAATTGCTTGTCCTCTCCAGCACTATTTATAGACTAGTCGGATAGAGTGGGGACAAGAAGCTTATCATCTAACCAAAATCCCAATCAAATCCCGACACCAATTAAGAAGCAATGAAGAACTGCAATTCCCACAACACGACTAGAATCAAACCTTAACTTTCAGCTGCAAACAATTTAATCTCCAACTGTCATAGCACTCACCATAGTAGCACGAAAAGCGTTAGTTCAGACAAACTTCTTGCTCAGTTTCGGCGAGGTTCAAATAGCGACAAAGAGAGCTACAATTTATACATCAAACTCCAAAGTGAACCCTCACAACCAGCTATAAACAGAAACATCTACACACACCTTAAACTCACCATAAATAACTCAAAATGAAATCACCCTTTTGGCAGTTCTCTTGTGGATTCAATCAGGTACACTCAAAGGATGTACAATAACGGACTAGGAGAAGATAGCGTGATCAGTAGTGTTCCCTCTCTGGTGAGCTTTTATTAGGGTCCGATGAGGCACAATTGACAAAACTGAGACAAATTGAGATTGCACAAGAAAAGGGTAATAAATCCCCACATCTAGCAACATTGAAGTTAAATAGGTAGGCATGACACGTCACTGCACTCACCGGAACTCAATAAAATTAGATGACATCATCGATGAGTCCGTTGTCAACAATCGAGGGGCGAATCTAATAGAAACTGTAGTGATACTGTTAAAATTAATAATCACATAGAAACCTTGCATTAATGCTATCCTAACTTATTGAAGTGGAGTGCACAGCTGCTCCTTTTCCTAGTGAGTTGAAACTGCAGTGATAGAGCTCCAAAGTGAAACAATGGTGAAATGACTAAGACATGATAAAACTCCAATCAAAATCCCAATAAACCTTCACAACATAGAATCGAAAAACTTTAGGATCTTACCGGAAGAGAAATAATGGCTCAAGAGGGATGAATAATTATGTTTCTCCTTTCCGTTCGCCAGTGAGCAGCTAGCTCCCAAGCAGCATTCAATCCATGAAGCACTCTCAATCGCCATGAATGACCTTGCCTCAATTTCCTTCGACCAATGGTGGTCTCCAATTGGAGAACAATAGTCAAATTTTGCCGCTCCAATGGTGTGCTGGTGGTGGCGGCTACAAGTGCTGAGAAAAGAAACAAAGGAAATGGAGAGGGGGAAGGAAACAACTGCTGCCCTCTTTTATTCCAATTGATTGAACACATGTCAAGCATCTAATGGCTTGATCAAGTTTTCCATTTATTATATTAGTTAATTAAACTTATCGTTCGAAATGATGAGAGTGCCCTTGTTAGTTTTAAAAACTTTAAAAATGTTGCCATGGAGCTCTATTACATGTTGGGTTTGTTAGAATACTACACACATTTTATAAATTTCGTCCTTAAAATTAATACTAATATGAAAGATCAGAACATAGAGTGCATGTCCTCAAACTTCAATAATCATACTTACACATGGCTTGGTTTCAACATCATTTAAAACAATTAACCATTAACACTCAATTATGAAATCAAGATGCAATTACTCTTCAAAACTGAGAGATTTCTAAACTCTAGTGTACTTCGATTAATATCGACATAACAGTAATTCCAAATCACATAGTTCAAAATAAAACAATAGAATTCATCAAATAAGGAAATTCCCTCATAAAATAATATGTCGTATCCTTTCTCTTATTTACTAGTGATGGTGCATTGTCAATTGGAGCTCTCGATTGATGACATGAGGTACACAACTCAAACCAATCTTTTGATTAGCTTCTAACCAACACAGAATAGACGACTCGATTTAAGTTTTTGACTGAGAATTAAAATGTCACTCTAATCACTCCTTCGATGAGCACGTAATCAATGCACACTAGATCACAAAGACAATGAGTTGATTTGAGCTTTCGATCGAGAATCAGATGGCCACTCAAATCGCTTTCTTGAAGAGCTCCCAACCAATCCATTCGAAATGTCTAAATTGATGACGTACATAAAACTCGAGCAATGAGTCACTAATTGACCAGTGTTTCGAGGAATATCAATGACAATTTGACAAATAATACTCAACACTAAGTTACACTTGGTGAACAAATGTGGCGGAGAGTCGACCATGAGTCACTATACCAAAAATGAAAGTCATAGGTAACAACAATGAAAATAATGACCAACAAAGAACCTATGGTTTTTAAGGACAAACATTGGCTAGCAACATACATGAAAAATAATAATCATCATAATTGACAATTACTTGGGCAGTAACCAACAATACTCCTTAAATTAACAACAACGAACTAGGAATGGATGATGATTCTAAAATTTATTATGACACATTAGGGATCGTCAATGTCTCCAAAATCAATTATGGCGAATCTAGAATCAGTAGTGATTCCAAAATTAAAATAATAAATTAGAAATGAATATTCTTTTCCGACATCGATAATTATGACCATAATAAGTGATGACAAGTTCACAATCTTCATGACCCCTTAGTTGATAAAATGTCATATTGATGAGTCAGAAATTTGTGATGACCAATATGAAAGATATATCGATCACATATCGACATTCAACAATCATAACTAAGTAATTAGCCATTGTTCATTACTTATCAACAACAAGTCATGACTTGCTAATGATCAGCATCAACATATCATACATGAATGACATATCACTAATTTACAAAAGCCATAATAAATAGTGACGAATCATACCTCTTTGCGATCCCTAAAATCGAATGATGTTTCATGAACATCTAACGAATTATCATCTGATAAAAAACAAATCCGATAATTTGCGACACTAATAAATAATAGCTCACCAAAGGTTGATGGCAATTTATCAACCATTCTAAATTAATGAAACACTTCAAGCTTCCCAGTAAGAGGATTGCAACTATAAGGTCATAAATTAGTGAAATTTATTTGAAATCATTATCACGATCTATACAATTCCATCATACCTCCAACATAGGCAATTGTCTATTTACAACATAGGTGCATTTCAGTCTATTACATTCTTGTCTTATCACTATCTTATTTTATGATATAGATCACAAAGACATCATCGGTCCTCCAAACACTAGGAGTATCAAAATTTCCTCGAAAGGTAACCTGAATTTTCTCTTTTTGGTACAATAGTCTACGACTGCTTAGTAAATGATAGGCAATTTCTTCGGGTATCATATTAGAACAAAAGACGTCAATGTTAGATCAACAATAATTCTCTATCTCAATTAACCAATCCTCAATCTCTAAATATTTGTCTACGAGATAAGAGATCACTAAAAGATAAATGGATCAATATGGCAATCACTAATGTACAAAGTTCAATGGTCCGTAATGATAGACAACCATATGAGACTAACAAGTAAATGTGCTTGGCTCAATAAGTATAATAATGCATCTTTGAGTGATAAAGGCCAATCCTTTGTCCATCTCCAAACTAGTTTAACATCTTCAGGTGAAAGATCTTTCCTCTTTATCGTTTGACCCTAGATTCACTAGGCAATCTTGTACACCTTTGCCTTAATTCTATGAGATGCTTATACTGTTGATGTATGCATTTTATAACATATTTTAGGACTTGCATTAGACATTATTTTAAGTCATTCTGTCAATGCATGCATCTATTTTCTATTTTATTTGATTATATTCTTCCAAGTCCGAAATCTACTCTTGTTTGGTGTATTTTGTAGGAAATCACATGGAAAGGTGAAAGAAGGATTGAAATATACAGAATATTGCAAATGGACGTGCTCGAAGGAAGAAATCAATATCTTGCAACCATCACGGGCCGTGACCACATGTTACGGGCCATGATACATCAGTACTAGCAGCAGAAGCCTGATCGAGCAGAAGGCAATGCATATTCCCTCAGACATTACGGGCCGTGATGTCATATCACGGTCTGTTATGAAGTTTATCACGACCGCGAAAAGCGTATCACGACCACATGCCGAAGCTCTACAACCTCAAATCAGATCTATCACGGGCCGTTACATAATGTTACGGGTCGTGATAGGTCATATCACGGATCGCAACTTGATATCACGNTTCTCTGTTCCACACGTCATTAGGATGAATTCTGTAATCCTACTCTGAATATTTTATGTTTAGTTTATGTTTTGAGACTATTGTTGTTCTAGATTTTTTATAATATTGATACTTTTCATTGGATTGATTCTTCACGAACATGTTTGCCTGATTTCTTAGATTGAACAATTGATCATTAACTGTGTAGTGTGGTCAATATCCTTGCAATTCGTGTCCTGTGAATATGACCCGTTAAGGGCATTTTCATTTGTGGTCTGTTAGGTCAACCCATGAAGGGTGGTTTAATAGTATAGGGAAACATCTTACTGCATCTTGTGATTATCTTCCTGAGAATAGACTCGTTAAGGGATATTTTCTGGATTGTTTAATGCAAGATAGTTGAGTTACCTATTAAAGGAGTTCATATATTTAGGTTTGCCTAACCATCTGAGGATTCAATATGGAGTTTCATATCATATTCGATTGTTGTGCAAAATTCTGAGTATCTATCTTGAATTGAGTATTATCCAACCCATAGTTATCATCCCTATATTATTATTATTACTTTAGTTTTATATTATTAGTTTTCTGAAATACCATCCTGAAATCAAAATTTTCTCCTATTAGCCCAAAATTCTGATTAGGTAGTTATATAATTCCTCGTGGGATCGACAACTCTACTCTTACACTTTATTACTTGTTCGACTAGTGCACTTGCTAGCATTTGAATTGCGTGTTCAGCATTTTTCACATCAACTGTCCTTACCGCATGCGGTCAACGTACAATGCTAATATGTTGTTCACCACAAAGTTTCATAATTAATTGTTCATATAACTCAATTAAACATGTTGTTTCCTTTTTTTGCGGCAAGCCAAATATGTAGACATTTAAAAAGAATATGTCACATGTTTATGCCCTCGTGGAATCTTATCGTATGTACCACACAAATATTTGATTCTATCTTGTCTTCTAATATATGCTTTTGCAATTAAGTCATGTGCCCATCATAATAGTTGTGGTTGCATGTCATTCTCTAGGGATTGAAATTCTTGATACTTATCAAATGGCATTTTTGCTTCCGTCATCAAACCATCACTTTCATTCCTTAAATGAACTCAAAACTTTAAAAGTTGCATCTTTTGCCTCGGAATAAGTGGCACAATCAACTATGTACACCCATTTGATCATAGATATATAAAAATTAACTTCTCTATATAAAGAATCTCTTTTTTTTTACAAAAGATATCATTTTGGTTGATTATTCATATGTATCGCTACAATAGTAAATCAAACTTGTGTTATCGGGCAATATGACCTTATCAATCAACAAGGGAGAGTGATATCAACTCAACAAGGTTTGCCTCGCGGTTCCACATATATGATGTGAGTTTACACCTATACATGACTCATCTTATCAATCATAGTGTCTAGCACACAAGCCTTTCTATATGTGCTATTAATATATGTCATCACAAACAATTATGTTTTCACTTATTCGTGTCAAATTAGCATTTGCTATAAACAATATATGTCCTAGGTTTCAAGGATTCAAGTTTCACTAGCAAATAATAGCCTATGTGCTACATCATTGCATAACATAATCACAAGCTAACAATAGATTAATCTTTATATGTACATAAGGTAACAACACAACTTATATCAATATCGTCAATAACACATTTATTTGGATATGCACAAGAAGACATTATTTCGTATCTTTCATTTATAAGCCTCTAAATCTCATTTTGAGGCATATATAATGCAATCCATGCCATTCAATTAATAAACAAGTTCTCATTCCATAAGCATACATAATATCATATATAAAATACATCATAAGGTTTCAAGAGTTTTCACCTCTTGTTTGACCTTTCTATTTTCGTACGATCATATTATCAATATCAAACATAGCAATAATGTTTAGCTCCAAGATACTTGTGAAAGATAACATCATCTAAGTATCTATGTACTAGGTTTTAAAAGTTCTTATGCTGCATTCTAGAAAATAAGGTAAACTATGCTACCAATAATACAACATTCCATAAAGTGTCACATAATATGATCACATCTTCATCTCATATATCATGATGCATAATATAGCAAATATGCTTTAATTCAAGACATAAATAATGCACATAAAAGGTATAAACATTTACACTAACCAAACATTTCCCACACTCTTTGAATTGGACCAAATGCCTGAACTCTAATACCATAACTTGTGGCGACCAACCCTAACCTAGTCAAACGAAGGGGTTAATATAGTCAATTCACTATTTCAAATTCAAATTGTGAATGTTTGTGAAAATATTATAAGGAATATTAACTAAGTCATGAAATTTTCAAAAAATTAGGCATGACCTTGACGTAAAATGAATATCAACAAAAATCACCCATGGATACAAAGTTATATAATCTCGATAAGAGTGAAAACAAATATCATATAATGGGACAAATGCCCAAGGTATAACCATACATATGGGAGCATGATGACTCTTATGCAAATACGAAAGGAGGTACCAAGTCCTCATAAATCCATAAAGGGATAACATCAAAAATATCAAATCCATAAGGCCATTACGGATGAATAACATGTATCAAAGTTAGGAAATATAAAAGATTTTCTTACTTATGAATTATGAAAATAAGCAAATGATGGCTCATATACAAATATACGAAAGGAGGAACCCAAGTCCTCATAAATCCACAAGCGGTAACATAAAAATATCAAATTTGTAAGGCCACTACGGATAATAACATGTATCAATATTAGGAACTATAAAATAGTTTCTTACTTATGAATTATGCAAATAAGCAAATAATAACTAGACTAAACTAAGTCTGTCATCGGCCTCGCACAAGTGACTTCCACAACGTATGATGCAAGCAAAAATATATATGTTGCACGAATCTATTTTATGTCATTTTCTTAGTTTTTGGCATATGTTCGTGAATGATTTCCACTTTACTTCATTATATTTTGTTTGAGTCGGAAACTACCCTTGTGTTCTAATGCATGCTTATTTTAACATGTTTTAGGACATGCATGATGCATGATTTTGAGTCATTTTCACGTTTGCATGCATCCATTTAGTTGTATTTTTGTTCATATTGTTTCGAGTCATGGTCCTACTCTTTTTTATGTTAATTGTGCGGGAAATCAACTCAGGAGAAGCTTTAAGGGCTAGAATCAATGGGAACCAGATTACAGGTTCATCATGGGCTGTGACAAGCCATTACGGGCCGTGATAATGGTGTAAAAGGAGCAGTTCAGTCGTCACGAGCCATTACACAACATCACGATCCATCCAGAGGCCAATGCAATTTCAACCCAGGCGTAACGAGCCATTATGTTGTATCACAGGCCGTTATATACAATTACGGGCCGTTACATGTTATATCACTAGGCATAAGAGCGTATCACGATGTTTGCCGAAGCAATGTCGAGCTACAGCAGAGAATGTTACGGGCCATGATGATTCATCACCGGCCGTAAGTGGATGAATTCGCCCCGGGAAGCAGACCTGCGCACGATTTATGGGTCATGATATATGTCACGGGTCGTGATGAGATCAAAGGTGCAGTCAGTTGAATGTCACGAGCCGCAACTCAATGTTACGACCTCGATAGAGCAAAGCAACACTCCAATTCAACCTGTCATGGGTCGTTATTCAAAGTTACGGGCCCTGATGATGTCCATGACATTAGTAGTCGCAACATTATGAGCCGTCATGAATGGTCACGACCGTTCCAATGGGCAGCAGAGCGGAGATTCAAATGTTACGGGGCGTGACAACTAGTTACGGGTCGTAAGTTGATGATGACATTGAGAAGCCGCCCATCTGATCACGACTTACAGGCCGTGAAGACTCGTTATGGGCCATGAGGTATGAATAATACTCACAAATTGTTAACTTATGGGCCGTTATGGGGCTTCACGGGTCGTTACGATGCTACGAGATTTCGGTTTTGGAGTTTATCACAAGATTTGATGGCCAGGAAGAAGTGTAATTGATCTGAACCCTTGGAGGACTTATTAAGAGACATTTTTAAGAGTTATATAGGATTTTATCATGACCGTTGGTGGAGAAAATATTGATTGGATCTGAAGGTTATGACGAAACCCTAGTTTTGAAACAGAGTATAAAAGGATATTTTCAGAATATTGAGAGGACGACTGGCTGGGAATTGATTCAACACTTGGAGAAGAGAAGACAAAGGCTAGATGCTGCTAGATTGGAGGAAGAATGGTGCATTCACTGGAAGGTTGTTCGACTTCGTCCTTAGTATTCTTTGTAATCCTTTATTTTCTGAGATGAACTTTTTATGTTGTTTAGTTATGAATGATTTTATTAGTGAGTAGTTCGTTTTAGGGAGTTTGTGAACCCAAATGTTGATTGGTAATCTTATAAATGATTCCTTTTTGAATATGTGATGTGTTTTTAATGTTGTTTTTCTTCTGAGATGATCTTGAATATTTTTTATTAACTGACTAGTGTAGAAGAGTTTAAGATCTGATTTGTAGGAAGAATTGATCAAGTAATATAAGTCTTACCATTGCATATCACAACTTGAATACTTGTTCAAGATTTAGGTTGTGTGGCCTATTGGTGGGTCTTGTTTAAGAAATCAATAGCTTAGGGTTGCAGCACAATATTGCATCTTATTTGAGGATTTATATGAGGTGGATTCGTTTGAACATCATTAGTAATTTTGAAATTAAGATAGGTGATTGCACCTGTTGATGGGATCACACATTTCTTGTATAATTTGTGCTGCATTAGGAATAATTTGTGCTTAACTCAATCCAATCAACTTAGTGGTGAACAAAACCCTGCATTATCCATTTCTTGTATTCACCTAGTCAATTATCACATATATACTTCTTCTTCTAATTATTTTCTTAGTTTTTGTGCTGAACAAATAAATAAACATTCATTCTGATTCTCCCAAATCACCTTAGAATTGATTAAGATAATTCACAATAATCCTCGTGGGAATGATATCCCTTCTCATCTTCAATATTACTTGTGCGCGATCAGTATACTTGCTGACTTTTCTTTTACACTACTGGATTTTACGCATCAAGTTTTTGGCGCCGTTGCCGAGGATTATTTGTGTTTTATTTTATTTACTTTCTAAGGTTTTTGAGAGAAATATTTTGCTATTTTTCTATTTATTCACTTTTGATTGTGCAGGATCAAGGGAGATAATCGTGCAAATCGGATTCACTTGGAAAGGAGAAAGCATATGGATCAATGATTCATAAGACAAGAAGTGCCAAAGTTCATTTAGAGTTTGATCCAGAAATAAACAAGACTGTTTGACAACTGAAGAAGAAAGCAAAGAAACTAGTCATGGCGGCCAATCAAAACAATCCAGATCCAAATGCCTTACCGCCTCCACCTACATACATGACAATGAGAGATTATACTCTTGGTCAAGTGAATGAAAAATCCTTGGAGTATTACTTTACCGGAAGTCAATGCAAATTCCAAATTCAACATGGTACACTCCAAATGGTGCAACATGACCAGTTCTGTGGGAACCAAGATGAAGATCCTTTTAGTCATGTGCGCAAATTTCTACAATTGTGCTCTACATTTAAGTTTAATGATGTTAGTGATGATGTTGTGAGACTTCGACTATTTTCTTTCTCTTTGAGAGGAAAAGCTGCTACATGGCTGACTACACTTCCTGCAGGAACTATAACAATATGGGTGGAACTCAAGCAGAAATTTTTCAACAAATATTGCCCTCCCCAGAAGGCAGCCAGGCTAGTGTCTGATGTGAAGTTTTTCTTGCAAAAGGAGATTGAGACTATGCATGAATCTTGGGGAGAGATTTAAGGAGTTGGTTGCAAAAGTCCCACACAATAATATTCCGTTGCATGAACAGATTCAATACTTTTACAATAGAGCAGCTGTTGAAGTGAAGGACAAGATTGATACATCTTCTGGCAGTTGTATGGAAGATAGGTCTCTTGAAGATATTTATAGAATCATTGAAAATCTGGCCCTCAACAATTGGCAGAATGAAAGATGTATGCCTAAGAAAGCTGAGATTTATCAAGTTGACAATTCTACTCATATCTCAGCCCAACTTGAAGTAATCAACAAGAAGATTGAGAGCCTCATGATCAAGTCTAAAACAGCCCCAGTAAATGCTGTGCAAGCAACTTGTGATTTCTGTGGTGGAGGACACCAAATCATAAATGCCTTATAGGAACAAATTCTACTCCCTCTCCCATGGAGAATGCACATTTTGTGGGTAACAACTATCTCAGAAATAACTAGCAGGGAAACTATGGGTTTGGCTTGCGCAATCAACCCAACTATAATTGGGTTCAGAACAAAGGAACAAGTCCCCCTAGATTTTCAGCAAAGAAATGAAGAGAGACCTAGAGCAAACTTAGAAGATGTTCTGGCCAAGTTCATAAGCATTGTAGACACCAAGTTTTCTAACCAAGAAGCTTCCATAAGAAACTTGGAGAATCAAGTTGGCCAGATAGCAAATATTATAGCTAGTAGGCAGTCCGGCGCTCTTCCAAGCACTACAGAGAAAAATCCTAAGGAAAATGCCAAGACAATCACATTGAGAATAGAAAGCAATTGGAAGAGCAAACACCCAAAGTTTCCAGCAATTCATCTCAACCAGAAAT
>LTAE01007489.1:2845-22680 GCA_001647135.1 Pontederia paniculata
TAGCACACGCCCCCCTCTCTCTCCTCTCACATTATTTATATATATATATATATATATATATATATATATATATATATATATAATAAATACTAATAAATTATCACAATTATCTAACTAGTATAATAATTTTGAGATATCCCTTTTCTCACCCAACTTTTCGTCATTCTTATGAATTTGAAAATTTTGAAATTTAACTTTTAAAATTTAATAAGTATATAGATATAAGGGTCACTTTATTTTCTTTCATAAACTCAGTATCACCATCATTATAATTTAAGTTAATGTAAGTCTCCATGTATAATATTTTCTATGTTTCCTAATTCTTTCCTATTTTTACGGTGGGAATTCTTATATCTGGTAGATATAACAATCCGTGAGTAATGTATAAGCTTGAAAATGACATCATAATTATTTATTACTTCTTAAATTAATGGACTTTTTAATAACTTTTATCTTTAGTAGGGTTCAATCAATCTGAAAATTTTGACTACCCGAATTGAATGAATAAAATGTGAATTTTAATTTTTCAAACTCAATCAATCAAGTCGAATAGATGACTCGACCATTATTTATATTTCATTAAAATTGAATGGTTAAAGTTTTAAATTATTTTAAAAATCAAAATCTATTATAATAAGATCTTTGAAATATTCAAAAAAATATTTAAATAATTCAAAAATGTGATCCTTATTTTTAGAAGACTATAGTTATTCTTAAATATTAAGAAAAAAAATTAAAAATAAAGTTCAATCGAATGATCACGCTTGATTAGATCTAAGGATCCATTTTTTTCTCAACAAATTCTATCAATATCGATCAAACTGCATCGAGTTTAAATTAGAATTGGGTTAATCTGAGCTCAGAACACCTCTACAACATTAATGAAAACATATAATTTTCTTTTCGATTATAAATAAATGTTATTGATAAAAAATATAACACCTCAACTGGTTCTTGGAAAAGAAAAATGAAAAAAAATGTCGAGGCTCGCCAAGGGCAAAAGTGTGGAGTCTGTAGACGACGAGATGATGAGAAAAGTAGAGAAAAATAAATAGAGACAAATTTATTCAGAGAAAAATAAAAAAAAAGCTCGAGCAAACCCAACCCGAATTATGTTCAGAACGACTAAGGATCATTGGGTTAGGCATTTTTCTTTTGGAGGCTTTTAAATAATTAAAGAACTTTATGTCTTATTCACATTTTTATTTTATTTTAATTATTATTATATAAGAACTAATATAATAATAATTAAAATAAAATAAAAATGTGAATAAGACATAAAGTTCTTTAATTATTTAAAAGCCAAAACTTTAATTCCATTTATTAACACATACATTCATCTTTTTAACTGAGTTATGGAATTAAAATGAATATTTTTTTTAAAAAAATAATCGGATGGATTGAGTCAAGTTTTACTTAATATAACCCTATAAATATAAGGTTGGGTTAATCCGACTCAAGTTTCTCCTGTGGTCCTACCAAATCATAATCCAGTTTCTACCATGACAAGAAGGTCTACATATGAACGGTGCCAAGACACGAGCTATGATGTACAAGGGACTGGCAACCATGTCAAGTGTTTCTCAAAAGAGTGAATGTATCAGCCATGAAGTTGTCGATCCCCTAGTAGGGTGAAATTGAAATCTTCTGTCAAAAAAGATGCAGGGTCTTTTTACCCCCTCAACATGTCCATGTATATTAAGAAATTCAATTGTATGCAGCAGCAGCAGCAGCAACAACAACAACAACCAATACCTAGATATACTACATACAGTAACTAAATTCAACAAGGTTATTTTCGTTTTATGATATGATACTTCAATCCAAGTACCATGAGATGTTTAACATGCAAGCGAAGCACCTACATAAGAATAACCAATCAGAAAACAATAACGAGGCATGCACAACTTTTCCATCATGGATAATTCATCACTGGTTTAGAATGTAAATACTAAGAGAAAATCACAGTTCACATCCATGATAAAACAAGATGATATAAGATCTACAGATCTATAATCATCATACACAAAAAAAATTCACAACTAACAAGTTGAGCACTGGTTACATAAATAACATCATTAAAAGGGATTTATAACTTGTATCACGGTACTGCCACACTATCCACCATGATCTTCAATTCATAAGCCTGCATCAAGTTACTGATGTGCCTGAACAAAAAAACATAAATGTTGGCTTGTTTCCATTGTATAAATGGCCAAAATGCATCAATCAGTCAATACTGTTTGATTAATAACAAAGCTGCAGTGTATATTCAACTATGTTGACTTCGCTGTGCTTGTTTGTTTGTAAAAGTGGCCATCAAACTTTATCCGATGATGATAGCTTTTCCAGAAATAAGAGAACATGTAGAACTTCATGTTATTCAGTAAGCAGCAACCTACCAAAACAATCCAGCAACAAACACCACAATTATGGTCATAGCAAGCCATTCTTACTAGTTACTTGAGTTTCCACGTAAGAGACAATGCAGCCCCATTGCTATAAGATATTTCCTTGTGTAGCCTGACTTTTCACGTTCTAGAATGCACACAAGATTTTTGGTAACTGCTAAATGCCAAATAGCATAGCTACTGTAATCACTTGAAAAAGATCACTTGGAAGATTTGCACTATATTACTTTGCTTGACATATCCCTTACCATCTACCTATGCTAGTACGGAAGTCCATATGTCACATATGATATATAAGGTACCAGCCTATTTACTTAAGATTTTATCTTCATTACATATGCTGGTTTCTATTGCGTAAAAATGGCCCTCATCTTCCGTCAGAAGTTATATAGATTTACCAGTGCTGGACCCATTACCAGCATGTGTATCTGATGTTTCAATGTTGAAAGATAGTGGCTGCCAACCTTGAAATTGAGGTATTATCCATTTCTTGATGTTGATAATCACATGCAAAATCTGGAGAACATCACCCAAAACAAGATGGTTCAAGCACCCTTTTCTTAGTATAATTGCCGCATGATACCTACAGAAAACAAAGGTGAAGGTGATGTATAACAAATAGGAAGATCATGCGAATTGTGAAATTGGGATGTCATCATTCCCTATAAACTACTTACCTGCATTGGGATGTCATCATTGATATGCGTCCAGCTGGTAAGCGCAGGAAACTATAAACTACATCCATTGCGGCTGATGACTGCTTAGCATTGCTGTCCATAACGTTGACACATTTCCAAAGCTTATCATGTTTTCCAACATAAAACGGCAAGTTGCCTCCTAATTTGTGCATTACAATAACTTGATGCAGAACGGCACAATCAAGAGCTGCCTTGACATTGAAATTTGGAAAATTGATCTCTCCATAGTGGATGCAATCTGTTATATTTGTTTCAGTTGGGGCCATTTTGTCAGCTTTTAGTATGTTTAATGCATGCAATATGTTTCTTATAAGATGTTCTGCCTCATTATGTGGAGCTAAGCATCCTGGTGCTGCCCACTGTCTATTGTTGGACATACTATTGTCCATTCCAATTGGAGCAGGAGGCCTTTGCATGTAGTCATGACACATTATCTGTGCAGTCTGTTGATCCTTGGGATTAACAGGAAAGGAATTCATTAGATTGGCAGTTTGTGGAAAGTATGAAGGATTCTGATTACCACTACTAGGGGAATCAGAAATAGTACCCGTTCCTGGAGCAACAGAAGAAAAAGGTGGGCCATGAGACCAAGTTTGCTTTGAAGTTAAAGGCAGACCATGAGGACTGATTGGTGAAGGGTGAGAGATGTTATTTTGATTATTTGAGGACAAGCTTCCTGGTACATTACTAGACTGGGAGTACAACAGATCACTTGGTTTTAATAGCTGATGATAGTCTGGTATTTTATTGTGAGTGGAACTTTTGTTACTTTTGATGGAAAAAGGCTGAACGTGTCCTAATGAAGGTCCAGCTGAGGTATTATTCTTCACCTTACAGGATTCATGAGGAGCTTCTCTAAGATGCTTAACATCAGACCTGTTAGAATTACCTACTTCAGAGTGAAGCTTTTGAGGTGATGACTGTGGAATAAAAGAAGTTCCTTTATGGTTCACAGAAGCAGATTTCATAGGCACTTGATTTTGTTGCTTCAGATGTGGAAGGTCAGTGTTGGTTCCCACACCTTGACTTCCATTAGAAGGTTGCTTAGACTTATCAGCAGAAGTTCTAGGATCAGAGCTAGCCACCTGTGTTTGATTTGGTAATTTCCTAACATGCTTCCATTTGTTTCGGCTGCCATCCCTCCCATTACCAGAATTCTTTTGATTTGTCTTACAACTAGAAGCAGGGATGTCGCTAGACTGTGCTGATGTAGTATCTGAAACACTCATACAAGACAACTCTATACTGGGCGCACCATCATTTACTACACTACTTGTGTAAGGGGACTCAGATAGAGGTGGTAATCCAACCACAAGGTCTCTCCAGTGCCAAACACTCATCGCAGCAGCCTCAAGTGCTTGTGATACATTCGGTTGCCGTGCTAGGAGGACATTGTATTTCTTATTTCTCAGCTTGTGTAGAGCATAAGAGAAGTCACGATCACCAGAAATCAGCAAGTAGTTTGCAGGTGGAGGATTATCGATTGCCCAGAATAACATATCAACCAAAATCTTTTTATCACTTGCATCTTTAACACCTGTAAAATATTAATGATCTTCATCAGGATAAAGACAATGATACAAGAGAAGAATGAGCTAATGAATAAGGCAGATTCTGCAAACAAGACACAAAACAATACAGGTGAAAGATTGTACCTAGGCAAAAATTTCACATTATCTTCTTTTTTTTATAAATAATTCTACATGGAGTTAGTTTCCTTGATATAAAAAGTGTCAGCCCCAAAGTTCAATTACTGAGAATAAAGTAGTGAATGGAAATACTAGTCGTTCAATTTTTTTGAAGTTTTCTTACCTAGAGCATTATTCTAATTTTCCATGTTCCTTTCCAGAATACTTATTTGGCATTCAAGTTGGGTAAAGATTTAAGTCTGATGAATCCAAAAGCAAGCACGGATAATTCAAGCCAAAAGGAACGAAATAGAATTGGATTTCTTGCAATAAATTTTACTCCAATTTGCTATATTATAAAACAGAATATTGGGGTAATTTTGAGGATATAAAGGAACAGGATGGAATCAAATTAGCGAACTCTAATCACAAGGCAATAGGATCTCTGTGGAACTCAATAGGGATTAGATGCAGGACAAGACAGATCACAGGGGTTAGGCCTTAAGAATGTGGGAAAGTTTGGGATGGGATAAAGGAGCCAATTTCTCAGGGGGAAGCATCTCGTGATCCATAAATGTAAACAAAAAGGACACTGAATAACACTATATAAATCACTTAACTTCATCTTCTCTTCTAACTCATCATGTTTCATATTCTAAATTGAAAACTTGCCTCCAACGGAAACCTTGCATAAAAATTGTTTGACATATTTGAATAACTTCAGCAGCAACTCAAGCACCAAAAATATAACTTATAGTATGTTTTGAGGAAGACGTCGGAATAGACTTTAACCCTTAAATGAATTGGTTGGAAAGACATACCTTGAAAACTCCTTATACCTTATAATTAACACACTTGAACTACAATTTTAAGGAGACATCCACGTAATACGGAATAACATTGACGCAATCATATATAATTCTTAAGTTATTGTCGCATTTACTATTTAGTCTATTATTGCATCAAGATTGAGAACACAAGCAATTCTAGAGTACAAGCACACCTGTGCATATTGAAATAGCATCCTGAATATGAAATACAACAAAAGAAAAAAATTGACGCATCTAATATCTTATGCTCTTAACATACATATAATAGGAAATATCTATTAGGAAATGAAAGAGAAAATAGGTTACAAACTTATATCAGCACACAAGACACTTCAGTTATAATAATTTCTATCAAATTGTCTTATAACACATATCAATTATCATATGCATGATGACATATACAGGCTACTTCTGTGTTAAGGAACTCAAAATAGTTTGAGTTCACTTGTTTACAAGCCTATTGAACAAAACATAAGACAAAACCTCTGTAAGATAATAAAATTACTCGGCAAAAATGCAAATTAGGAAACAAATACACAATAGTCATCTTGACGACTGTCAGTAACAATTAATGAGCATGAAACTAGAGTTTCGCTTCACAACCGACTAAACACAAAAATAAAAAATCAATTATCATTGACAGGCCTCTTGGTAGAGTGTGTTCTCGTCCTATGGACTCTCATTTTGAAACTCTAACATCGACTCCAGTAAAAAATGCATTATATGATGTTTACCCAGTTCTTTCTCGATGACGGTTTAGAACCCTAAACCATGCAACAAAAGACAACTGCAAAATCTATGCGACCATTGGAAACATTTTGTTCAGAGCCTACTGATTCATTTATATAATTCACAAATATAAAATTGATAAACCCTGTTTGATCCAAGAACAAGGAAAATAATTCCCTTGTACTTGCTTTTGCGCCCAAATGCCCCTAAAAATATGATAATAAGGAGTTGTTTTGGACACTCATAAGCTTAAAGCCACCTCAAAGTTTTAAAAAACACTCCATTTTTTTCTCAAAATGAGAATATTGTTCTTGCCATTGGCAGGAATTTTTTCAAAAAAAAGGAACAAGTTTTGGAATTGTTCTTGTCCCACAAATCATTCATCTTTTTCATTTAAGATTTTTTTTGTTATATTATCATAATAACATACATGATTAAGTTATTGACTATAGCTAAATAGGTTTTGACATTTATTAAATTTTACACAAAAGTGTAATGTTATACATAAAATATAATAAAATTTAATGATAAAAATATTTAGATATTAACAACTTTAAGTCTTAATTCATTATTATTATATTATCCTAATTATTGAGGTAATAACATATTACTAAAAATAGACTGGTGGGAATATTAACTAGTTATTGCAATATTAGTTAATTATTATAATCTCATAATTATTTAGTAGATAATAATCATTAAACATAAAACAAACTAAAGTTACTAGATTAAAATTACATTATTGGAAATATCTATTTGTGTAATTAAATTATTCAAGCACTATTTTTTATCATTATTTGGAAAGTATTTATTTTATTTAAACCAATCATTAGCATTTTTATTATGATAATTATTTATTTCCTGTTAAGCTAATTACTAATTTAATAAATCGGTACTTATCATTTAAGAACATCAAAAATTATTCTTTTTATTTTTCTATTATTCTCAATTCAAACAAATACTATTTAGTTTTGATGATTGGAATATCAATTAATCAATAAAAAATCACACGAAAATATCTCTGAATATAACATCAAAACTAATTTATATCGTCCTCATTCCCATATCAAAAGCCCGTAAGAACCAGTACGCCTCATCCGTAAAAGCACGCTATGAGACATAACAATTCCATGGTGAACAAAGTACGAACATGTCGATCGATTAGATGATACAACGAAGAGAAAAGATTTGTTTTTCTTTACCGGCAGGAACGTGGTTGAGTGAGATGCCGGTGCTGTGAAGCGCCTGCTGGACGAGCTCCGGGATCTGGTTCGTGTCTCCGAAGGCGGAGATGGAGGAGACCGGGCCCTTGTAGCCCAGGGACGCCAGCGCCGAGCTTATGTTCCGTGCGATGTGGTGCGGGTCGCTCCCCCGCGGCACCGCGCAGTTCTCGATGTCCCACCACACCGACGTCTTCGCCATCGCGTACTCCCCCTCCGCCATTTCTCCTCCTCCTCCACCTCCCTTCGCCACTCCGTTGCCGGCCATCTCCACCTGCACTCTCTCTATCACTCTCCCTCTCTCTCCCCGCACCCCGACGCTCCCGGACCGGCGATCTAGGTGTAAACTTCTTCCTATTCCGATGGTTCGTGTCTCCGAAGGCGGAGATGGAGGAGACGGGGCCCTTGTAGCCCAGGGACGCCAGCGCCGAGCTTATGTTCCGTGCGATGTGGTGCGGGTCGCTCCCCCGCGGCACCGCGCAGTTCTCGATGTCCCACCACACCGACGTCTTCGCCATCGCGTACTCCCCTCCGCCATTTCTCCTCCTCCTCCACCTCCCTTCGCCACTCCGTTGCCGGCCATCTCCACCTGCACTCTCTCTATCACTCTCCCTCTCTCTCCCCGCACCCCGACGCTCCCGGACCGGCGATCTAGGTGTAAACTTCTTCCTATTCCGCCGCAAAAGGTGTGGGGATTCCGGCGGCAGCGACGGCGACGGCGGCGAGAAGAGGAGGGGAGAGGAGGAGAGAAGGGGGTGACTTGAAGGAAGTGACCGACAAGGCCGCGAGCACAGAAGACGAGCTTTACTTTGTGATCAATTATTTTAAATATACTGCGAAGTGGCCGACGACTCGTCTCCGTCGAGGATGCAGTGGAAGCAAGCGATTTCGATGTAAGATTTATGGCCAATTAACGTCGGACACGTAAGATCGAGTCCGCCGTTGATTCCTCAGTTTTGGTGCAAGGTACCTCGAGCCGTGCATTCGATCGGTGGAATTCGTATCGTTTTAGTCACCGGACGCTGTACATTCTTCATACATACGCGCCCGACGGGACCCGTGCGAAGACTCGGCGACTCGCATGCGGCCCCTCCATTTTTTTTATCTTTCTTACGGGAAATTGGATTTTTTTTGTAAAAAAAATAAATAAAATTTATTCGAACCTTTTTAAAGATGATTTTGACAAGGAATCATTAGTATCATCACTACAAATAATAATAGTCCATATGTAAAAATCGAGTCAACTTTCTTCTTTTTTTCTTTCAATGTCTTTTTCCACTTCAGTGGTGTTTGATGATGTTGTTGTAGTATATAAGAAATCATAATTATATTCAAAGAAAATTATAAACATAAAAAAACCTGACAAATGTAATAATTACTTATATTTTTTTATATTATGATCACTGATTTTTGTGCATTGTAAATTACAATTAGAGAAAGGTAAAACAAATAAGAGCATTTCAAACTAAATGTGTTTTACATATTTATTAATCCTTTAATATAATAGTTATCTACATGCGTTTTACGAGTTTAGCGCATTGCATGATTTTTAAATGAACAACTACATGTAATACGCATGGATGGTGTATTCTTATTATGGGAACAACTGAAAAATAAATCAAATCTATTATGAAAAAAAAAAATACATCCTTGCATCATAAAGATTCAAGTCAAGTCACAATATATGCAAGTGCAGCTCCTTTTCTGTTGATATTATCTAAGGCAAGTTGCAGCTTCCTCCAAGCAATTGCTGCAATGATTGAGATGCAAACGCTTTCATGGCAAATGCTCCGTGTACCAACTACACGTTAAGATAAATATAAAAATTGAGGGCATGCTTTTCGACGTTTTAAAAAATTGTAGACAACAGTTTTTTTTCGACGTAATTTTTTTTAATTTTTTTTAAGTACGCAATAACTAAAAAAAATAAAAGAGAGAAGAAAAAGTACAGAGATAAGAGTAGATAATTATTTTACGATGTTTCTTTTGAAAAAAATTGATGACAAACACTTATTTATAAAAAAAATCATCAATAAAAAATATTATGATATAATAGTCAAATACTTCAAAATTAATGAACAACCAAATAGATCCTGAATATAAATATTTTCCGAAGAAAAAGAGAGATATATATTTTTTCTAATGTTTTAAATTAAATATGCTATCAATAATTTTAATTTTTTAAATTATAAAAAATAATATATTTATATTTATATTATCAAATTCAGAATCTCTCGATCTTTATACTATCAATTATTCTAAAAAATAAGTTAGAATATATTTTTATAATATTCTATTCTTAATTACATACGTAAATAAATGGATTCAAAGCAAGTAAAACGATCTTAAAATCGAAATACAAAGTTAGCTAAAAAAAGCAAATAACCAAGATCTAAGATCAGAAAAGATTCCCCTTCCTTTTGGGTTGCTGAATCAGCATCACTCGTCTTTGTTTTCCTTACCCAAGAAGAATTCCACTGGATTCTCTGGCTTTGCCAATACATAAGAGACCAACATTATGCCATCAGCAAAAGGTACATTTCTCGCTGCCAATCTTAATAAACCTAATATTTTATTCTATTTTATTAATTTAACTCGAGGGCTTCAGTATTAAAATATAGCTTACTATATATGAAAAAAAGGTAAACTAAGGTGCATAATATTTTACACAGCAGAATATGTAACACATGATCATAGCTATTAATTTTACATTAATGATTGAATCTAATTATTATTTTATTTTAATAAGATTAAATTTGATCATTGATTTAAAATTAATGATTATTATGCACTCCCTCCCCATCCTCATTTTCTCATAGAAAAGGGATAAATGAGAGTAGCACTCTGCAGTGCACCCCATTCAACATATGATTTTGATCATTAATTTGACCAACCCTTTCATTTAATAAGATCAAATTTGACCAATAATTTAAAATTAATGGTCAGGATCATGTGTTGTATAAAGTGCAACGCAAAGTGAGATAAATGAAAGTACATAGTATTTGCATTGCGCCCCACGCAACACATAATTCTGACCATTAATTTTAAATTAATGGATCATTCTAATTGTTCTTTCATTTTAATAGAGAACTATATAATGAATGGGGTTTAGTGCAAAGTGCTATGATATCAGCCAATAAGATCATATTCATTAGACAAATACTCCTGTGGAGAATGTGTCGGTGTTTCTGCGACGTCACATGAAATATACTACTGTATCTACATAGCAGCATGGTCAGCAGAACAGTCAGTTGACTTGCTATAATAACAAAGATGCCGAAGAAGACTGTAAGACTGTAAGTACACTAAACCCTGAAGGTCAAACTAAATCCACAACCTCCAACTCCTTACACTGGAGATTTCATTAAGTTCAACTGCCTTTAAATTCACAAGTACAAGGCTCATGGTTACAAAGACAACAGCATCTAACCATTCACAACCCCAAGTATAAAATGAAGATACATGTACATGAGCAAATTTGCTTTCTACATTCATGTTAGGTAAGAGAGATTAATGCTCCTCCGTTTTTTGTCATTAATGATTTTTTCTTCATTGATTATTTCTTTTTTTTCTTCTTTAGTGAGGAAGCCTTTAAGGGAGGGCCAAATTGGATGATACTGATAAGAGTAAAATATGTGAATCACTTCCAAGGACAACAAACATGCATCCACCATTTTCTGGGAGTGCAGCAGTCATTCCCAGGACAAGCAAGGAAAGAATCAAGGAAAGCATTTTGGACATTTTAGGGGAGGGGTTCTTCCGAGTCTCCAAGCCGAGACAAGTGAAGGTATGCATCGGTTCCTGAAACAGGAAAACAAACATGATTATCAAAGGCAATAGGAATATTAGCTGAATAACACAAGCATAAATCTCATATGTGATTATGATAATACTGAAGATGTTGAGGGGTGAATGCCAATATTTACAAAATATTCAAGATAAGGCAATTGTGATGTTAACCTGATTAACAAACAGAAAAGTAAGACAAAATTGTTTGGTGAAATCTCGGAAGCAACAGGCTAGACTGAATTCGTTATGATGAAACTGCAAATTAATTGAACATTTCACAATATGTAAAGATGCTAAAAAAAGTTTCTGCACATTTCTCCCTTGGTATATGTTGATTCCTCCTCTTTATGTTTGAACCTTTATCCAAATTCAATCATGTTTCATTCAACAAAAATAGAGGGCTAAATTTGGAATCATAAAAATAGACGAAACGATTCGTTTCTTGTAACTAATGATATTGATCTATGTCAGAAGCAAAAACAAATTTTGAATTCAATGACCACTCATCCATATAATAGCTTTCTATCAATCATCATGTCTTTGAACGTAATTTGGCATGGAGCATTAAACTACATAATCAAAATGGCTCACCATATCCTTCCATCGAGATGATTTGCAGATCACCTCCAAAATATCGAGCATAGAGACGACTAATTGGAATACCATAACCATATCCAGCCATGTTTACGCCTTCAGATACACCTCCATAGCTTTCGTCAAGTGGATTTTTGGCAGTACTATAAAGATACGTGAAAATTTTCTGAAGACCACTTCTAGGTATGCCACCTCCTTCATCTGATATCTGAGGCACAAAATGATGGACAGCATCAATGCTACACGAATCTGGTGCTTAATAGTCAATTCATTTGGAGTTCTAACATATTATTACTTTCCATATGTAGAAGTATGTCATGCAGAATAAGTAGTGGTAATAATAGCTATACAAAAGAGAACCATGTGCTAAAAGTTACTAGAGAAAACAATTCATGTCATGACTTGGTAAACACATTTCAGATATGCAATAAGCACAGAAGAAATATATAAGATTCACTATCATTCTTAACCCTAGCAACTGCAGATGGTAGAACGACAAAGGCTACATCAAAACACGAACTCCTTAGTTTAAGAAATTCTACTACCAAAGAACAGCTAGTTAGAAAACAATATATGGCGAGTGGGGGCAATCATTTGTTCACCATAGTTCTTTTGTGTAAAGCTGGGACTACTTTACTTTGGATATATTGACAGGAAATGCAGTAGAGCTTATATATATATATATATATATATATATATAAAAAGTTGGGACTATTCCACCTATTAGAAAAAAAATACTTTGGATATTGTGCCAGGAAACATATATATACATACACACACACATATATATACGTATATTATGATGATGAAATTATGTATCTCATAAGAAAGACCTTGAACGATTTTCAATTTTTAAATAAATCTTCTCAGCCTTCAAATATGAACAAATGCATGGAGCACACCACATATTCTTTTTTGCTTTAAATGATCTTTCTTGTTCTTATTTCCTCTTTAGATGAAAGGTTCCTGGTCAATAAATTGGAAATTTTCACCAAGTCAATGGAGATCAGCGAAGCCAATATGTTAGACTTTTAATATTGATTTTTGTTTCACACTTAATGAAGAAAATAAATAAAGATTATCTTGACTTTTTGGTAGCATCCTTCTTCAAATGATGTAGGTGAGAAATAAATAATAGAAAGAATGTCATAATAAATTGCTACAATTACAAAAGTAAACAATCATCTGCACATTAACAGCATCACAAGATAACTTGCAATAAGTACAAATGTTGAGAGCATACTTTCATTGTAACATCTTCTTCACCATCAGCCACAATTATTCTTACAGGAGGAACTTCCCTATCAGAATCCATAAAGCGCTCTTGAACGGCACGCAAAGAGTTCTTCACCAACTCAAATACCATGAGATGCAAATGTGATGGCACATATCTGCTCAACAAAGACAGGAAGAATGAAACAGTATCATGCTTCGTGTTTATCAACAATATGTAATTCGTCTTGTTATCACTCCCCAAAAAACAACTGCAAAGGTACTAGTGAATTTACAATACAATAGAAGAGGAATGGCCTCAGAAGTAGAGTGTGGGAAATGCTCCAATAAGGTGTTTATAGAAAATGAAGTGCACCATTATATATGGGAATCGGGACAATCCCAAATGCCCACCAAAAATAAATAGGAGAATTATAAGCAATGCTTTTCAGAACTTGAGCATAGGGATATTAGAAAATGCTAGAATGATATCTTCCAAAAGTACTATGGTACACCACCAATAGTACAATATGCAGGCAATCAAGGTCCCTGAGATAGTTCATTGGTTCATCGGGAACAGAGAAGGAAAATAAATTAAGAGAGATAGAGGCCATCAGATCTACCCAAAAAAACGTTATCAGAGGAAGTTAGTTCCAGTTAGTGTTTTCATATTTTTCTTCATTTCTTTGATGCTACATCTATAACTGAAGTTAGAGGATGAAAATTACAAACCAGTAGAAATGGTAATGTTTCTTTTGCTGTTTTTACGCACTTGCAGCATATATCAACTGCCATTGATAGATTAAGAGATAAAACTTACGGGAATGTGAAACTTGGCTCCCCGAATATGACAACTTCAGGAGCAGTGCCATATTCGCGGAAACAAATACTTCGAGCATCCTCACTGGCAGCACGGGCCACTTCCACGGGGGAAAGTCTGGTGTTTATATGGCCAATGCAGCCTGGTTCTGCGCTGGGTTCATGCAAAGCCACATGCTGACCTGGATTTCAAGAAAACAACACTTATGGTAACATAGCTTAATATCCCCTCAAGCCTATAAGCCAGTTCTAGTTCCCATTTTGCGTAGAAAAAAGTAAGTGGTATCTGCGATTTTTTAGTTTACTACAGATTTAGCAGTAAATATGAGCACCCAGATTAGAAGAGGAAAAGAACTTTTTAACTGACCTATGAGCATTCGAATTCCAATTCTTGACATGTAAAAACGGTCAAGAAATTCATGTATCTCTTCTAGTTCTTTTGGAATTACTTTGAGGTTCATGTCTTTTTTCAGCTGTTGCACTCCCAAAGCCATAGCTGGTACCACATTGTTATGTCTCACTTTGATCATCTTGATCATTTGAGTAAAAGCGAGCTCATCAATTGTGTCCTTAATTTCTGGAAAGGAACGAAGATCACGAAAAGAGTCCAAGTACCAATCTCTGACCTTAAAAAAGCAGAAAGCAGAGATCAGTCATTTGCAGATTACAGGCAAAAGAACAACTAGGACCAACTAAAACAAAATCGCACAGAAACTTCACCATTAAGCAGTTGCTTAAACCAGTTTATTACTAATGTTGATCAAAGATAAAGTGACAGTTTTTATATTCAATAACACTAATACAACTGCAATAAAAAAAACTACCATAACATACGAAAGGACAAAGTGTGCTTCCATAATTAGCTAAAATCGCAAATCAAAAGATATGTTGAGCCATCTGGAATGGCATGGGCTCAGGCCCAAAAACGGAGATATCAGGCAAGAAGACCAGAGATATACTAAATAATCACCAACCAAGCATCGAACTGCAGAGCTCAAGCAACTACAGAGGCAGATTCTTGAAAGAAATTGCATGCAATTGTCAAATACATATCGGACCACTAAAGAAACACTGGAAAATGAAATAAAGTAGGTACAGAGGAAGGATTGCTGAGAACTGAACTAATAAATGTTTTAATAGCCAATAACACAGGAATTAATCCATGCATCATAAATCTGAGATCTTAACTGCCTAACTTCAAAGAGAAAAGGATCTTTACTACAGCCCAAAAGTGAACACTTGTTCTAAAAGAATCGAGAATAAAGTAAAGGATCCACAGTCTAATTTAGGACGATTGCTTCCAAGCTTCCAGCATCAACAAAAATCATTTAAAAAATCAGAAAAACAACACCAGCAATATAATAAATTCTTCCAGATATTAACCAACGTAAAGAAAAAAATGCACCGGAAGATGGAAAGATGAGAAAGAAGAACAAAACATAGCAAATCGATAAAATTGCACATAGAATTACACTCTGCGGAAGGAAAAAAGGAAAGGAAAGAAAGGTAAAAAAAAAAGGACAAGAAAATTCTAGCAAAAAATACCAAGGCTAACAATTCAACAAGAATTGATTGTGAACTATGAAGCAACACAAAAGAAATGGGAATGAAATAAAAAGAAGGCAAAATTTCGTGCAGCAAAGAAGTGTATAACATGATGCAGGGGAGATGAGGAAGGACCTTGAGAACCGCGGGTTTGTCGGAGAGGCCGAAGGGGAGGGACTCGAGCTCGAGGGCGCGGCGGGCGATCCGGATGGGAAGCTCCTTGTGGAGGAACTGGGAGGAGAGGAGGAGGTTGCGGGCGGTGGGGCGGGCGCCGAACTCCATCATGTAGCGGAGGCTGACGCCGGTCTGTTTCATCGACCCCCACCTTTGCACCTCCTCCACCAGCGCCTTGGAGAGCGACGCGGACGCCTTCTTGACCGCCATGGCCGGAAGCCCAAGAGCTTACGAGGAGGTTGAGGAGGTGGAGGAGGACGAAGGCATGGAAGGAGGAGGAGGAGGAGGAGGAGGAGACGCAGACGAAGAGAAGAGCTGTAGAAATATAAGGGAGCGAGAGCAGACGAGGGGTTGATACTTTTTTTAATTTATTTTAATTTATTTGTTTCTTTTTGGTCGTCCCCACAGCACCACCTTCTCCTTTGTCCGGATACTTGTAATTTGGACAGTGTCTTTTGTATATAGGTATGTATTTTTTTTCACACTTAAAAACAGTTATAATACAAATATAAAAAAAAATTATTCATTTAAGTTTTTAAAATTATTAATAATATATTTAATTTAATATTATATTAAAATAAAAAAAATCTGAATTAAATTTCGAGGTACTTAATATTAAAATTTTATTTTAGAATTTTTAGGCTAGATCAAAATTGATAGTATATTTAATTTAATAATATATTTTTAATTTCAAAGTAATAGTAAACAAATAAATGAAAAGATATATATATATATATAGCAAATTAGAAAGATAGACTTTATTAAATATATGAATTAAAATATATACTATCTATTGTACATACAGTAAATGTAATTGATCTATGGAAAATGGATAATTCGTTCGAATAGACAAAAAATCGTTTTAAGTCTACATTTATGATATTAATAAATCAATTTTCATGCCAATGATGACTTTCTAACACATTTATCTAGTGCTTAAGAAGAGGTGATCACATAAGAATGTATTTGTGAAACTTCTTTTTTCACTTTACCTAATATTTAAGTACAACATATGCATAAGTATTATGTCATAATAATTCTGTTCTAGCTAATCAATTTAATGATAGAAATTTAATCTTCAGAACTTCTTCTACATTATTGCTTTATGTTTGTCTTCAAATTTCGAGGTAATATAAGTATTAATGGTAACTTTTAAAAGGTGTCTCTGTCTCAGATTTCAAATCATGATTACGGAAAAGTAATCAATAACTTTCAAATACTCAAGAAAAGAATTGTGTTAAATAAAATCCAGGTTCGATGTGATATCTTACCTTAATAAAGAAATAGAGATGGCCAGATCAATTAAATCGGATAATCAAACTAATTAATAATTTAATATAAAATAATAAAAAGTGCACTAAATGAATAAGATATAACACATAAGTCATATCACAAAACTTTTTAATTATAATTCACGTTATAAATTTATATTATAAATCAAATCAAATTCACTACCATAGTAAGTAATACAAAATTTCAACACAAAAAATATAACATTGATTTTATTTTTCTTACAATATCAAATAGCATGCTTATCTCAATATTTTTATAAACAAAATATTTTATAAGATGATTCACTCTCGATGGCTGAGTTGATTAAATCTGTCGTGTCGATTCGGCTAATTAATTTCAAATTTTGACTTGTCTAAAATAGCTCATATTCGAATTCAAATTTAAGTCGACTTAAAATTTGAGTTTCTTTCGATACTTTCGTACATGTATACGAGAGAGAAAGAGAGGGACTTATTAGTTTGTACGTCCAAATTAATACGATTGCACTAGATCTTTGGATCAATAATATTTTTAATTTGATGACTTAAAATATAGATAATCTACATAATAATCATTCAAAAAGTTTAAAACATGTACATGTATGCATCATAATTTATACGTTAATATATCTCATATATTATCTATATTTTTTATATTTAAAAAAATTAATACATTCTTATCCAAAAAAAACTGTGTATTCTTTTTCTTGGAAAAAAAAGAAATATCTATATGAGTTAGAATTTTTAAATATTCGAGTAAATAAATGTAATATCTAATATTATATATATAATTTAGAATACATATAATAATGCAAATTATTTAAATAATTAGTTATATTATTCGTTATTGTACATGGCCAAAAAAGAGAATGACAAAGGGGTATAGTGGAAAATCAAATTTATGCGCTTGGATTCATGGGTCCTAAGGATATGTGTTCCACGTATTGAGAAAGAGAGAGAGAGAGAGAGAGAGAGAGAGAGAGAGAGAGAGAGAGAGAGAGAGAGAGAGAGAGATAGAGATGTGGTTTTCATCCATGCAGAATCCAAAGGGCTTCGTGTGGTTCATGGATGGAGAGAGAAAGACAGAGTGTAAGGTCCACACTCAACGGAATTAATGACTTGAATACAAATTCATTTCTCAATTAAAAGAAGTCAGTGTTAATTGAATGTCCTCAATATTACTTCTTCTTATTTATTTTATATTAATAAATAATTTAATTAATTTCTAAAAAATAGTAATTCTCAATAAAATTAAACATATATATTAATATTTTATCTCTATTAATACTAGCAAGATTATTTCATTAAAAAGAGTTTTCTATTACGTATTATTTATTATTATATAATGTTATTTATATGATTGCTTAGTCATACATTAGAATACTATTTCTCTATTAATAACATACAATCTTTTTACGAGGTGTAAACAATTTTTTTATTAGAAGTGTATATTTTTATCAAAATAAAGTATAAGTTGTAATACCTTTTACATCTTATATGTTATTTCGCTAAAAAATATTACGAACTCCATTTTCATTAAAATATATACTAATGATAATATATTCATGGATATAATTTTATCTATTTAATTTTTTTTCAGTTTCATTGAGTAAACATTTGAAGTCTAAATTAAATTTAGTGATACCACCAATTTATCTAATAGTGATTTATTTATGAAAATTAATCTAAGTCACATTAAAAAACATATAAATAAATAGGTCTAAGAAAGCTAATAAACAGTAATAAAAAGATGTTTTTTCTAAAACAATTGTGTGGTATTAATTGAAAAATATATATTATAATGTACGATTAAAAGATTATATAAATAACAAATAATTAGTTATAATGAAGTAAATAAGATGTACTTATTGTCACCTCTAAAATTTTAATTTCACTCCTTCTTAAACTATTTTACTTCTTATCTTCGAATCTCTAGATTAATCGGTGGGGCATTCGTCTAAGGTCTATCGAACCTTCCTCGATCGACATTCGCTTATAATTTCTTTCGAAACGGGTATCAATCAAATATTTCACTTTTGTAATGAACAAATTTATGATATTATTCTCCTTATTGGTTCAACCGATTTTCGTGAAAATCATCGTTTTGATTTTTTTACTAGTGAAGTTTATTTTTTCTAACCTTAAATGAGTCCCCAATTATTGAAAAAAAAACAACAAACAAAAATAAACCAAGATTACACTAGTCGTATTCTATAGCATACATCATCCATACGATTATATTCCATTGGAGGACAACTGATAAGGATGAAGAAATTGAAAAAAATGTGAAGTGACGCTATTTCTTTTCCTAATCAAAGCAGCCTCACCCGACAGCCCAACGTTGAATTCATGTTCATGACGGCATCAGACATGACCAATCAAAATGCATACATTGTCACGCCCCAAACCCGATGTCCGGAGCGCGGCAAAGGATTATTTCGACCTTTCATTAATTCAAATTCAAACTCAAAACACAACGATTAAAAATAATTCTAACTCTAGGATTTCTCGAAAATTTTGGCATGATTTTTGCTAAAAATTGATCCATGCGACATATACAAACAATTAATAGGGGTCAACCCCGAATCATATAAGTAAAATAGAACTAAAATGAAATAAAGTAGAGCCAGATGTCCCGACATGGAGTTCACAATACTTCGATAACAACGATAACATATAAACGGGCACAAGAGTCCGACAATTAGTTAAACTCTATGGATATGATAAGAATGAACAAAAATATGAAATCTAAAACTCTCCAGACTCTTATATACACACAATCCTAATTATTAATCCTTTTTTAAGCCCGGTGAGCATGCAAGAGGTCTAAAGCCTCAATCCTCGATGAGTATCTCCTCCTCCTCACCTACAAAACAACAATAATACGAGGGGTGAGCATATATGGCTCAGTGAGT
>LTAE01007490.1:9565-32242 GCA_001647135.1 Pontederia paniculata
CTGATAATATGCATCTAATAAGTTGCCTCGTTGTGTCTCTCTGACCTTTCAAATTTCTTGGGCAAACAAAGTGGACAGAAGGCCTTCGATCTGTATTTTTATTTTACAAGGTGTACACTGAAAGGCATCAGATGTTTCACACAGCAATCAGAAAACAGCCAAATTCATGTCAAAATACAAGCATGGATCCAGTCTCATACATGAAATTAGGGAGTCCAATGTGCAGCCAAAATGAAGCAGCATTTATGAGGATATGAAATCAGTTAACATATTAATGAACTCCAACCAGATTGATGCTGCAAGCCTACGAATTCCACAGATTTATCCCAACCTCATGTAGTATTTAAGAAGAGATAAATGCTGGTGTGGCACACACCTTGAACTTATCTTGCAAATTAGAAGATGATTCAAATTTTAATACCTTTTTTAGAAGCAAAGTAGTCGTACTTTGTGTGCGCTACACATTTGCTACATTACGGCATGCTACACGCGCATTTTTTCTCTTTAAGAAATTAAGTCATTTCCATAAAGAAAGAAATCAACAAGAAATTTGCGGAAAAAAAGATGCTATGTTATAAGGATATGAAAATGAATAATCAAGTGTCACAAGTAATACATATAGTGCGGGAACAAGCATTAGCAGCAGCCCATATCAGGAAGCAGCAGCACCACAATGCAGGGCTCCTGTAACTTCTATCAGGAAGGGGAACCTACATCCCCGGAGATACAAGACGATTTAATTTACGATAACAGAGAATATCAATCTACAAAATCAAATATGAACATGGTCAGATTGGAGCTGAACTTGTCCTTCGAAGCTGGCACTTCCGTTCAGGTTCGGGCAGCGCAGAGAGTATTTTGTCCAATTTCTGCAATGATGAAAAAACAAGACAGGAGGTAAGCCATCAGTTAAACCATAAGCTCATTTCAAGAATATTCTAAATATCAAATGAGAAGAAAGCACGTTAATAGGTCATCACATTTCTTAAGTCAATCGTCACTGAAAAGAAACCGATTTCCTGTGTAAGATTGTAAACCTAGAGCAAATGAAATATTCTCATGTATTTATGTTATATTAATACATTATACATCCAACAAAAGTTGAAATAGTCAGGGATGATTATCATCTATGAGAGCATTTTTACACCCAGTCTTATAGGTATATGTGTAATATCTGCCCAAAATAAAAGAAAACAGAAAATGAAAAAGAAAAGAAAATATAAAAGAAGGTGAGACCCCCACTAACTCACCATATAAATATGCCCAAACCACCAAAAATTCTCTCTTTTCTCATTCTCTCACTTAATCATTAGGAATCTCAGTCCAAAAAATTACAGCAGCAAATTGAGGGTTTTGATCTTGCATTTCAGCATCAAACCAAGAGAAAAAAGGAAGAAGATTGAAGCTGAAACGCTGTAGCTTGGAGAAGGAAGGAGAGGAAGAGATCAAAGAAAAAGACATGGGCTTAGGGCGTCTAAGGTATGTAAATGGATCTCTACATTGACCTTGTGCTAATGTAGAACTATAGATTATTCTATGTTATGAAAACATGAATTGAGATATGCTAGTGCTTACTTTCATGTTAAAACAGCTCGTGTTAAGCTTTTCATTGTTCAAATTCATGCTATGTCATTATGTGAATTAGAGTTCATATGATAGAATTGATGTGTCTTGAGCTGGATATTGTATTGCTCGAACATGTTATTGTATTGACATCACTAATTGATTGATGTATTGATCGATATAGACAACTTAGAGAAAACCCTAGGATTCATATTTCGTTTTCTGAAAATCGCGATAGTCAGCCAATCGACCTCAGGGGAGGTCCGACTGACTATCGGTTTTGTGGAGTTTTAAGTCCGACCGATCGTATGTCAGTCAAACCCAATCTTTCACAGTAGTGAGAGTCTATTGGAGAGAGTCTGACTGACCCTCAAGTCGGACGACCGCCATATGGTGAGTCGGTCGACCGACTCGGGGGAAGGCTCGACCGACCTTACCCCAGAACTGTTGTAGCATTATTGTTTCATCTAATTGAGTCCATTGATTGAAAATCTAGAACACGCATTGCATGTTCAGCCGTAATAGGTTAATGTAATGATGTACCGATTGATTGAATTGCCATATTGGAGAGCGTATTAGGCAGCTATCGAAGATTGGGCGATTGATGTTCCCACATTGTTATTGAGTCCAGACGTGATAATAGGTGGCATTCTTCGCAATGTCCACGGGAGCTAGGCGTCACATGGTTTAGCTAACTACATCGGTCGATCAAGGTTACCCCAATCCTCCAATGATTGTTAATGACTCACATAAATTGATTGAATCGAATATAGGGTTGTCAATTAATGATTGTCGGATAAATGGTTCAAGGAACCTTATTGACATCGATATTGATGGATCATAAATCCTTATTGCATTGAAATGAGCATCGCTTCTATTGATATGAAGATGACTTCATATGGGGACGACTTAAGGAAGTCACAAGATGGACTTCCAATTATCAAATGACAAAAAATAAGATAATGTTTAGCATGAGAATATTGTGATTGATATTGAATATAGGAATGACTATTGCTATTGAATATTCATGTTAGCTATTGTCATTATATGAAGGTTAAAGTCCAAGAAATAATGATTTAGTCATTATTATTCATTAATGCATTGAGATTATGCTAACATATTGATCCTATTGCTATTGGCATTATTATTGTTATTATTTTTGTTTTACATACTAAGCGAAAACTCATGGGACTTTGTTCCCCGCATTGGATCCTGCAGGTAGGCAGGGTTGATCATAGATGGTGGCACTGCTCTTGTCATGAAGGTTGCACATGACTAATGCTAAGTATCGAGTCAAGTATTATGTATAGCCAATTAGTAGGTTTTTCTTCTTATTTTCAAATATCATATCTATGTAGCTTAAGACCATGTTTAGCCTTTTGACAAGTGATGTAACTTATCATGTTGTAAGTTAACATTATGTGTTCTATGACAATGTATCGTAGTATTTTAAAAGTTTCCACTGTGTTTATTGCTGAATTGCAATAGTTTCCGATGCCAGAGATTGTCTTATCCTGTGGTGCCTAGGAAACCACTTCGATGCGTGTCAGATATCGATTCGGACACGTGTGGGGCGCGTTCGCGGGGGCCAAGGGCATAATGTTCTCCAAATGAATTGAGAGAATGCAGCAGAAAAAAAAAGGGTGGGGAATCATGTCATCAATATTGATCAATCATTTTGAGAGGGTCATATTGATCAATTTGACAACTTATCTTGAAAAGGTATGTTATAAACAAATATTATATGATGTGAGAATGGTTGGCAAAGCCATTTTTTCCATTGTTGCAACAACCAATCACAGAACCAGGAACAACATGCAAATCTGTGAATAAAGACAAAGGTAATTCAGCTATTTTCTTTCCTAAAAATTTCTACAATTTCTCAGTGACTTCACACTGGGTAGTGGTGAGAAACTTGACTCATGGGACTGTTGGACATAAAGAATACCACTAAAATAGATTACTGCAGGGATACTTGATATCCATCTTGAGTAAAGGAGGTGAATTCCAGTTTGAAAATCAATAAAGCTAGAATTTCATTCTATAATCAATGCTCAATGAAACAGAGACATTAACTTTATAATTCTTTTTTTTTGAGAATTTTATAGCTCATAATTCCAAAGAGGGAATTAATCATACATGAAGGAAATAAAGAGTTAATGGAAATGTTTTATTTCGCATTAAGACCTAAAATTCATCTCTGTTAGTGAAAAAAGAAGGTTAGCAATCAGAGGTTAAGGAGCTGAAATGGAGAATGCTGACATGATGGTGAAGAAAGTAGAGGTGTTGATGCTTGAGTTAGCCAAAGGTGGGGAATGAGAAGACAGAGACCATGAGGGAGTGCGACAAACGAGGGAGAAGGAAATGGAGGCGAGAGAAACTGGAGATAGTCTTCTCAAAGAAAAAAAACTGGAGATGGTGATGAGGAGTTGCCAAAGGAAGACGAGAGGAGTAGTTGAGTCAGAGAAAAGACAAAAACATTATTCATCAAGGTTTCAAGGGATTTTTGTGAGAAATAAACATCCTAGAGCAATCCAAGTTACTAGTTTGAAAAATAATGTCAATTATTTTGGTAATCCAGATTACAAGTAATCTAGTGTAATCAACCAAGACAACGCTGGAGGACAAAGAGATTTAAAACCACATTCCACAAATTCAAATTGGTCTACCCCATACCATCCAACAAGCTATAAACTGTCTCTATGGCTATGAGTGTAGAAGTCCAGGAAAGGTTAATCAAATTAATTCTATCATTTGCTTTCAAAAAAATTAATTCTATCATATATGCAAGAAAAAATGCAAATATACCAAACATAACTGTAATTACTAAGAGAAACTTCCTACAATGAATGAAATAAACTAGGCTCAGCAAAGTCTCAAGAAGACTAATTTTTTCTTATAAACTTATCGCAACAGATCGACTAATTACATTTGTCATGATTACAATCACTGCCATGGTGCGGAAGCATAGACAACCCATGTCATAAACATATAGTAAGCAAAAAGAACATATAGTGCAGTACAATTTAGCTGTGGACACTGCAGTGAGTACTAGTAATAGCTCAAAATATCTGGTGCCTTCGAGAGGTAAGCCGGTGTGTCTAATTCTACTAATTATGGTATATTGATTTTTCAATCAACCAAGTGATTGGGGCAAGACTAGATGTCTCCAAAAATTACAATTAATGTATCCGTAACCATCTTTAGCACTAGGTTAGGTATTACACAAGTTTGAGTCTTATATTACATAGAGTTAGGAACACAAGAGGAAACCAAGAAGCTAGACAGCATTAGGATGAGATGCATGGTGGCAGATCCCATCAACTACCATAAGAATCAGAAGGAATGATGTTCTAAAACAACGATGTTATCAAGCAAGGCACCCCAATATGTCTATATTGATATATCAAATAGTAGAATCACACNCACACACACCCACCAAATTATATACCTCCCACCTTTTTGTCAAAAATATATAGCCTTTTATAGTTATCCTTTTAACCTCTAAAAAAATCAAATAGTAGAAAACCCAAACATCTTTCAAACATTAAGCACCCTAAACACTGACATGATATGGTGGACAGAGAGAAAGAATGATGCTGAAAAGGGAGATGCTGAAAACAATTAATTATTACCTAAATAGTAATGGAAAAACATAAAAAACACAAAATGATTTGTTGAACTTTTACTTGAGAAAGGAAATGATTTGTCAAACATAATTTGATATTGATACAACGAAAAAAAATATTTGGATACAATCAAAAGTTTGTGATATTTGAACAAAGCGTCCAGCAAAACAAAATGCACAATAGATGCTTTGTCACTAATTCATTAGGAAACAGGGATCAGAATTATGAGCTCTTATTCTACTATTTGCGTCTAGGGTATTTTTTTGTCGAATAAACTTTAAATTTTAAGTTGAACAAAGAGAGCAAATGAACATTTTCCTTATTCTAAAGAAATCGAAGTGACAATGGCACTGCATATCACTGGTTATCAGGAACGACATTAACTTACTACAACAGGTAAATCTTCAACAAGAAGAATATACAACTCTACCTTCTGCTTTTTCAGCCTCTCATTCTCTTCCTCGAGGCGAGATACCTTGTTTTCCAGCTCATTAGTGTAGGCCTGAAATAATAAGTAAATCCCTTTGTAAATCAAAATTCTCAACTCAACTAAGTATTAATAGTGCCTTGCTTCATAACAAGGAAATGCCTACAGGAGAGGTAAAAGAAGGGAAAGGAAATGGGGAAAATATCTCTTAACCTGCTTCCTAGCTCTTGAACGTGCAGCTGACTCCCTATTCTTGATCATCCTTTTCTGTCTCCTCTCAACTAACTTGTCTGCCACATCTCCAGTTGTTCCACGTTTTCGACCTGGTGTAGAGTCAGATAGTGCTCCCATTGTGGGCGATGAAAGATTCATCTGGCTTTCATTGTAAACAGCATCCATAATAGGTCCAGCAACACTTAATGGCTGCACAACAGGATGCCCTGGCACATATGCTCCTGTCATGCTTTGTTGCCCTTGCATGTGAGAATCTATAGCAGCCATCTGCTGGTAATGGCATTGCTGTAACCAATGGGTGGCTCGCCCAAAATCCTGGGCTCCAGCCATCACATTTGCAGCAGGACCTGCACTTCCAATCAGATCACGAGGGTCCTTATCAATGCCTTCGGTGACCACCCCAGCCTTCACTAGAAAATCTTCCAACGTCATCTCCCCTAGAGTGGGTTGTCTCTCTTGGCCAGATATTGATTCATTTTCGACCTTATTTTGCCCCTGCTGAATGTCCTTCCACACTTCATCCACAGTCTTCCTGCTGAGTCCTCGAGGCATTGTGATACTCCCCTGGCGCTGAATAGCAGACGTGGAGGCGTACTGATCAGACGTGCCCTCAAGGTCCATTGGTAAAGGCTGGTTTGCTTCAGCCGGAAAGACAGACTTCAAGAGCTCATCAAGGTTCATGCTAAGAAGGGGTTCCCCAAGGTGGTTCTGCACTTCATTGAGAGTTAAGTTGTAGAGGGATCCTTGCCTCCCCAAGTTCTGAATTTGGGATCGCTCCTCAACTCCGCTGCCACCGCCGCCACCTGCCTGTGACTCCATTTTTTGTGTCCCCATTCACCAGCTACTTCAAGTTTTCAACCCTCTAAGCTCCACCAGTAAGAACCCCAAGCCCAGATCAAGCATGCAATCTTCTTCAGACAAAACAAGATAATGCAAATGTAATTAACTCTTACTAAACTTCCTTTTTCCTTGACCACAGCAATTTCAAGAACATGCTACCCAAGTCTCTGAAAGAAAAAAGGGGGGGCACAAACAACTATCAGAAAGGTATAAGTTTTGAGGCATTCATTACCAGAGAAACATCTAACAAAAAGAAAGGTTTTTGAACAAAGGGAATCCCAAACCAAAAAAGATGCCCTAAACACCAATCGTCCAGTGTCAATTTCCCAAAGATTACATTTTTATTCGTTGTCAATAAGACAGGAGCGCAATGCAATCGCCAAACCAAGAAAGGAATACCCTAAAACTAAAACTTACCTACTTAGCTAGTTCCAAATTCTGTCGAAGGATCCAATTCCTACACAAAGAGATAACATCGATCACTACGAGCAAATCAACACAGGACCGACGGCGAGAGAGAGAGAGAGAGGAGGCGGCGAATTCTTACATGGTGGGGAGAAGAGAGCTCAAAAAACCAGTGACTTTGTTGTTTCTGCTGCTTGTTTTATATCTCCATCTGTCTCTTCGTTTTTTTTTTCTCGTCTCCCAATTTGATGACACTGACTAGCATTAAACAATTCCATAAATAATAAATAAATAAAGACAACTGTATAACATTATCATTTATTACAATTACAGAATTAATTAACACATTTAAGAACCACAAAAACAAAGAACAATTATATGATAATATGAAAATAAATAAGAATATATGTGTTCAAATTAACATATAATTTGTTCAAATATTAGTGTAATGAAAGAGACGCATTTATTCAACGGAAAAAAAAGAGTTGGAACCCATTTTCAAATAAGGATGAAAGTGATTATCTTTTTTCGACTAAAAAATAATTTATAATTCTCGAAAAAAAATAACATAAAAATTCTTCAAATACAAACAAAATAATTTAAATTATTTCATTAGAATGAGAACACTACTTTAAAAGTTCCAAATAATTTAAAATAAAATAAGATAAATCATCACCTTAAATATTTAAAAGAGTTTAGCTATAAAACTATAATTCAGTTTTTAAAAATTATTCCGATTTAAGTATGCCAAAATGATATATCATCACAATTTAAGTTTATATTCAACTATATCAAAATACTTTACAAACATCAGTACATAAATATAAAATAATAACTTTCATATTTAATTATGTTTAGGCTAATAGTAATATTAAATATGTAATGAAATATGTAAAAGACTAAGAAATATTAATTAATCACAGTATTGGTGTTTTATATATAATTAAAATTTAATACTTTTTAATTTAGTTCAAATGGGGTCCTTCCAATTCTTTTGATAGGACTCAATTTAATCAGATAATTTAATTTCTTCTAAAAAATTATCCTAATTTTTAGTTAAGGTTGAACACATAAAAACTTTTGTGATTAATTTTTTTTTATTGAATAAATTTTTCGATCATCTAGATTCTTACTTACACCCTTAATTTTAGGCGTAAAAAATAGAGAAAATTTATATAATAACTATTAAGTTGATAATGTAAGTCTACTTCTTTTTAGTTATTTATTTTAATGTATCATATATATATGATGAGATCAAGTTATAATAAAATTCGATGTGTGCATATGTCACATGATAATCATGTATTTATGAATAATAACTTAACGACGACATGTGATATGAGTACCTTATGACCGACTACATTTAATTTGGTTGAGCCTTTAATGCTTTTACATTATCTTAAATGAGTTATGACATCATGCAATGAGCCTTTTCTAGATCACGTGATCGAGAAATACATAAAGATATTGTAGGACCTCAAGATGATGATGAGAATGAAAGTTAGTCCCACATGGACAAAACACGGAGGTGATCATGGACTTATATGTAGCATCATCCTTTATCATTCAATATCATTGTATTTATATAATAACATTTGAATAGAGAAACATGTACATGTTATTACTCGGATAGATAATTAGATGAAGCAAAATTTGATGCACGCACCAAAATTCAAGGCACATGGACAAAATCAACATTGAAAGTTAGAGGAATGAAATATATAAGAAATATCAAATTTTAATATATAAATTTTATTTTAAATTTAATATATAAATTATTATATATATGTTTAAAAAAAATAAAATTGATAATATATGTGTGACAACTATTCCAATATAAATATTATTAATCATTAAGTATTAGTTTATTATTATAGACCTATTATTTTGCACAAAGTTTATTAAGTATTAAGTAGGAGAGTATTATATAAGAAAAATAAAAAATAAAATTATAATATTTAATGCAACTGATATAAATGATTTTTATTAAAATATTAAAAATTAATCTTTGAGCACTAGATTTTTTTAAAAAAAGTATTATTATAGTAATCCATAAAGAGACAATATATGAAAATTGAACCATCATTTTTTATTAAAAGTTCTGTATTATCTACTCACTTGAGCAATTAAATAATTTTATCATTATTTCAACACTTTATTTTATTTATTTACTTTATATAAGTATGTGTTTATGTATATATGATTTATGAATCAAAAAGTCGAGGGAGGAGGGGTGACGAGGCTCCTACCATTGAGTGGGTCCATTACGACCAAAGTCATAATACATTTTTTCATAAAATTTTGGGACCAAATGGTCTAGCATTTTTTCTATAAAATTTTGGGACCAAGAAAACTTGAGAAGGATAAGAGTCTTAGCCAACTCCCACTCATAAGGTTATATGAGTTTGAGCCACCATAAATAATTACAATAATTTGTACCAAGGTGCTATTATTCAAATTAAACTATCACAACACATATTTAACTATCTAGTAATACTTTGATTGCATAATAATGTACAATAATGGATTAAATTTAAATTATATATTCAAATCATTTACTAAATTTGATACAAAAAAATCATAAATGAATCTAAATTGGTTTTCTACATTTTATTTATTATGTACACGAATCATGAGATATTTGTTATCACAATTATTTATTTGAAATTCGAAGTTATTATTCCAAAAATTAAAATATAATATATATCTTCAAATTTAAATTTATATAAAGGAGGTAAAAAGAATGTGACAGTTTGTTATACATGACCAAAAGAAAGTTTGTACACTATATTAGAGGACGTCGTCCAGATATATGAAAAGAGAAAATTCTCTTAGTAACATCTTTGAGATGTTATAGAAAAAAGATAATATCTCTTGACCATAGAATATGGAAAACAAATAGAATTTTTGGCAAAAAAAAAGTTCTTCTTATATTACAATAATAATTAGTTATTTTATTTTTTTAAAGAATATTTATCTCTTATCCTCAATTGATTATTATTTTATGATTGTTTCATGATCTTTTATTTATTTATTGAAAGAATTTTTTTACATTATTTTGGTTTATTTTGTTTTTTTACTTTTTAATTTTTTTTAGTTCATACATATAAATTGAGAGAGAATTTCCAAAATCCTTTTATATATTTTCTTGTTATTATAGTTTTAGAAAAGTTCTTCTTATACTACAATAATAAATAATTGCAATAATCAATTGATTATTTCAAATGTTTAAATATTTTTTATATATTATCCTTAATTGATTATTATTTAAGTTTTTGACAAAATTTAAAATATTTTATAATTCATTTTTTATAGAGTGATATTATTTTGTGATTGTTTCATTATCTTTTATCTAAAAAGAATTTTTTACATAATTTTATTTTATTTTTGTTTTTTTAATTCATTCATAGAAATTTAGAAAGAATTTCCAACATCACTTGTCTTTTTTTGTTACTGTAGTCTTAGAAAAGTTCTTCTTATACTACAATAATAAATAATTACAATAATCAATTGATTATTTCAATTTTTTATAGAATATTTATCTATTATTCTTAATTGGTAAATATTTAAGTTTTGGAGAAAATTTAAAAGATTGTGTTATTCGTTATTTATATAATGATAATATTTTGTAATTGTGTCATTATCTTCTATCATTTTATTCAAAAAATATTACATAATTTTGATTTTTTTAGTTTTTAATTCATACATAGAAATTGAGATATAATTTCCAACATCATTTTATATGTTTTTTATTATAACTTAGAAAAGTTCTTATACTACAATAATGCATAATTGCAATAATCAATTGATTATTTCAATTTTTTAAAGAATATTTATCTATTATTTTTAATTGATTATTATTTATGTTTTAGACAAAATTCAAAAGATTTTGTTATTCGTTTTTTATATAGTAATAGTACTTTTTTATTGTGTCATGATCTTTTATCTATTTATTAAAAGATTTTTTTATTTTTTTTATTTTTTTATTTTGTACATAGAAATTGAAAGAGAATTTTAATATCATTTTATGTATTTTTTTGTTACTATAGTCTTAGAAAAGTTCTTCTTATACTACAATAATGAATAATTGCAATAATCAATTTATTATTTTAAATTTTTTAAGTAATATTTATCTATTATTCTTTATTGACTATTATTTAAGTTTTGAACAACATTTAAAAGATTTGTTATACATTTTTTAGATAATGGTATTATTTTGTGTTTCACTTAAAATATATTCACTAGAATTCATTTGATTACATATTTATTACAACTTTTTTAAGAAAAGACAAAAACTTACTTATTAACATATGAAATTTATCATATTAACAATCGTTTGATGCTAGGGTAAAATTGATCGAGATTAATATTTTTAGGATGAAAGCGCTCACACCTAAAAGATTTTTTTTTGTTACTGTGGAGCTATATATGTCTTTTGTAATATATAAGATGTCTATTGGAACTACATTTATTCTAAAAAATCCCAACTTCATCTTGATAATTTGAATATTTTTTTTATTTTACTATTTTCGTTTAAGCAAATAGTCTAAGTGATTACTGATGATTAACATGTCGATACATATTTTGAGTGTCAAGACTCCAAATATTGTGTGTTTATAAAAAGTTATTGAAAGAATCATAGTTGAAACAAGTAATATGGTCATGATAATAACAATTTACATTTACTAATATGTGAGATCACTTTTATAACTCCGCTGCCATGAGATATTTTAGTTTATATAAGATTGAAACAATCGTATTAATTATCTTGTAATTGTAGCATATACATGCTTCTTGTCATATGCTTATTGATTAAAAGTATAATAGAGGGTTAAAAAAATGTTATTTGAACTCCGCTGGTCAAAAGAGTCGAGCAGAGAGGAGACAGAGGGATAGTTCAAAGAACCAACGATGACTTTGTTATTTGGGCTATGTTTTATATCTCTCTATGTTCATTTCTCTTTTTTTCATGAACTTGTCTCCCAATTAAATGTGTTAACTAACACTAACCAACATTAAACAATTCTATAAATAAATAATAAATAAAGACAATAGTATAACATGATAATTTATTACTTAATTACATAATCAATTAACATCTGTAAGAACCAAAAAAATAAAGAACAATTATATGTATACTATAAAAATAAATAAGAATATATGTCTCTGACACTTAGTGTAATGAAATAGGTGCTTTTATTCAACTAAAAAAAAGAGTTGGAACCCATTTTCAGTTAGGGGGTGAAAGTGATTATCTTTTTCATTTAAAAATTAACTTATAATTCTCGAATATTTTTTTAGCATGCAAATTATTCAAATACAAAAAAATATTTATTTTTTTTTATTTTTGTTGGATGAGAACCCTACTTTAAAAGTTTCGTATAATTTAGAATAAAATAAGATAAATCATCACCTTAAATATTTAAAAATGGTTTAGCTATAAAAGTATAATTCAGTTAAAAAATTATTCCAATTTAAGTATGCCAAAATAACATATCATCACAATTTAAATTTATATTCAACTATATCAAAATAATTTACAACATCAATACATAAATATAAATTAATATCTTTCATATTTAGTTATGTTTAGGCTAACAATTATACTAAATATGTAATGAAATATGTAAAAAAACTTATAAATATTAAATTAAAACAGTAATGATATTTTATATATAACTAAAATTTAATATTTTTTAAATTTAGTTCAAATCATGTCCTTCCAATTCTTTTGACAGGTCTCCAATTTAATCCGATAATTTAATTTCTTCTAAAAAAATTATCCTAATTTTTAGTTAAGGTCCAATATATAAAAAACTATTGAAATTAATTTTTTTGCATTGAATAGATTTTTCGATCATCTAAATTTTTACTTACACCCTTAATTTTAGGCTAAAAAATAGAAAAAAATACAAAATTTAAATAATAACTACTCAGTTGATAATGCAATTCTACTTCTTTTTAGGTTTACTACATTTAATTTGGTTGAACTTGTAGACGTTTTTTTACATTTAAGAAGTTATGACATGCAATGACTTTTCTAAATAACATAATCGGAAGACACATAAGGATACAGTGTCAATATAATTGCATTTAGATACTAACATTTGGATGGAAACAAAAGTATACATTATTACTTAGATGGATAATTAGATGGAGCAATCAAATGCCAATACACAAAATTAAAATTGATGTGTTCAAAAAAATGAAAATTTTTAAAAAATACACATAAAACTTGATGCACACCAAATTTAATGCATGTGAGTAGGGTTATTAGGATTGAAATTAGGAACAAAAATATATAAAAAATAACAAAACATAATATATAAATTTTATTTTAAAATTAATATATGAAATATTATATAAATTTATATATTTTAAAAAATTAAAATTGATAAAGCATTAAATAGGAAAATATTATATAATAAAAATAAAAAAATATAATTATAATATTTAATGTAACGTATATAAATGATTTTTTTTAAAATATTAAAATTTAATCTTTGAGCAGTAGAAAAGTTTTAAAAAAAGTATTTGATAGTAATCTCAACACTATATCAAAATCGAACCCTCAATCTTTTTTAAATATTCTATAATATCTATGAGCAGTTAAATAACTTTATCATTATTTTAACATTTATTTTATTTATTTACTTTATATAAGTATGTGTATATGCATATATATAATTTGTGAATAAGAAAGTCGAGTAAGGAGGGGTGGCAAGGCTAGTACCCCATTGTGGGTTATGAAAGTCATAATATATTTTGTCATAAAGTTGTGGGACAAAAAAATCTACATAATGCATTTTTTTTCATAAAATTTTGGGGCCATGAAAAATTGAAAAGTAATATGAGTTTGAGTCACTATAAATAATTACAATCCTTTATAGCAAGGTGCTATTATTCAAGTGAGACGATGACAACACATATTTTACTAAATAGTAATATTTCGATTACCTAATAATGTATAGCAATGGATTAAATTTAGATTATATATTCAAAATATTACTAAATTAGATAAAAAAAATCATAAATGAACTTAAAGTGGTTTTCTACATTTTATTTGTTATGTAGGAGAATCATAAGCTACTTTTGTTATTACAATTGATTTATTTTAAATTTGAAGTTATTACTCCAAAGAGTAAAATATTATATATATCTTCAAATTTGAATTTGTATAAAAGAGGTAGAAAGAATGTAATAGTTTGTTGTGCTTCAAAACTTTATCCCATTAAAAATATGATAATTTTACATTTGATTTTTTATTTGATGGTGGTTTGATCCTATGAGAATTTGTACTGGTCATCAAAAAAAAATTAAAGTTTATGAGAAAAAAATAAAGTAGTTCTTCCTATACTACAATAATAAAGAATCACAATAATAACTAATTATTTTAATTTTTAATGAATATTTATCTATTATTCTAAATTAATTATTATTTAAAATTTAGATAATTTTTTTTAAAAATAAATATTTTGATTACCTAATTTTGTATAGCAATGGATTAAATTAGATTATATATTCAAAATATTACTAAATCAGATACAAAAAAATCATAAATTAACTTAAAGTGGTTTTCTACATTTTTATTTGTTATGTAGGAAAATCATAAGCTAATTTTGTTATTACAATTGATTTATTTTAAATTTGAAGTTATTACTCCAAAGAGTAAAATATTATATATATCTTCAAATTTGAATTTGTATAAAGGAGGTAGAAAGAATGTGATAGTTTGTTGTGCTTCAAAACTCTATCTAATTAAAAATCTGATAATTTTACATTTGATTTTTTATTTGATGGTGGTTTAATCCTATGATGTTACATTCAGAATTTGTACAAAGGAGGTCGTAAAAAAAAAGAGTTTATGGGGAAAAAATAAAGTAGTTCTTCCTATACTACAATAATAAAGAATCACAATAATAACTAATTATTTTAATTTTTAATGAATATTTATCTATTATTCTAAATTAATTATTATTTAAAATTTAGATAATTTTTTTTAAAAATAAATATTTTGATTACCTAATTTTGTATAGCAATGGATTAAATTAGATTATATATTCAAAATATTACTAAATCAGATACAAAAAAATCATAAATTAACTTAAAGTGGTTTTCTACATTTTTATTTGTTATGTAGGAAAATCATAAGCTAATTTTGTTATTACAATTGATTTATTTTAAATTTGAAGTTATTACTCCAAAGAGTAAAATATTATATATATCTTCAAATTTGAATTTGTATAAAGGAGGTAGAAAGAATGTGATAGTTTGTTGTGCTTCAAAACTCTATCTAATTAAAAATCTGATAATTTTACATTTGATTTTTTATTTGATGGTGGTTTAATCCTATGATGTTACATTCAGAATTTGTACAAAGGAGGTCGTAAAAAAAAAGAGTTTATGGGGAAAAAATAAAGTAGTTCTTCCTATACTACAATAATAAAGAATCACAATAATAACTAATCATTTTAATTTTTAATGAATATTTATCTATTATTCTAAATTAATTATTATTTAAAATTTGGATAAATTTAAAAAAATATAATTCATTTTTGTATAGTGATATATTTTGTGATTGTCTAATGATCTTTTATCTTTTAATTGAATTTTTTTACATTATTTTGATTTTTTTAATTTAAATTTTTTAGTTCATACATATAAATTGAGAGAGAATTTTCAACATCATTTTATGTATTTTGTTATTGTAGTCTTAGAAAATTTCTCCTTATAGTACAATAATAAATAATTGCAATAATCAATTGATTATTCTAGTTTTTTAAAATAATTTTTATCTATTATTATCATTTCATTATGATTTAAGTTTTGTACAAAATTCAAAAGATTTTTTAATTCGTTTTTTATGTAGTGATATTATTTTATGAGTGTGTCATGATCTTTTATATTTTTATTGGAAGAATTTGTTTACATAATTTTGTTTCATTTTTTTTTGTAATACATAAATATAAATTGAGAGATAATCTTCAATATCATTTTATTTACTTTTTTTGTTATTGTAGTCTTAGAAAAGTTCTTTTTATATTACAATAATAAATAATTGCAATAATCAATTGATTATTTAAATTTTTTTAAAAAAAATATCTATTGTTATTAATTGATAATTATTTAAGTTTTGAACACAATTCAAAAGATTTTGTTATTAATTTTTTATATAGTGATATTATTTTGTGATTGTGTCATTAACTTTTATCATTTTATTGAAAAAAATATTACAAAATATTGATTTGTTTCATTTTTTTATTTTTTCTAATTCATAAATAAAAATTGATAGAAAATTTCCAATATTATTTTATGTATTTATTTTGTTATTTCAGTCTTAGAAAAGTTCTTCTTTTGCTACAATAATAAATAATTGCAATAATCAATTGATTATTTCAATTTTTTAAAGAATAATTATATATTATTCTTAAAATGATTATTATTTAAGTTTTAGATAAAATTCAAAAGATTTTGTTATTCTTTTTTAGTATAGTGATATTATTTTGTGATTGTGTCATGATCTTTTATCTTTTTACTGAAAGAATTTTTTTTACATAATTTTTTTTTAATTTTTTAATTTTTTAATTTTTTAATTTTTTAATTCATACATAAAAATTGAGAGATAATTTCCAACATCATTTTAAAGGTTCTTCCTATACTACAATATAATAAATAATTACAATGATAAATTGATTGTTTCAAATTTTTAAAGAATAATTTATTTTGTTATTCTTCATTGATTATTATTTCAGCTTTGTACAAAATTCAAAATATTAAGTTATTCATTTTTTATATAGTGATATTATTTTGTGATTGTATCATGATTTTTTATCTTTTTACTGAAACAATTTTTTTTACAAAATTTTGATTTATTTTGTTTTTTATTTAAATTTTTAATTCACATATAGTAACTGAGAGAGAATTTATAGAATCATTTAATGTATTGTTTTGTTATTGTAGCCTTATGGTAGTAAGAAATGAATGAATCATTTGTAATGTATGAGTATGTAGCTAATTCAATTAAAATATGTTTACTAGAATTACTTTGGTTTACATATTTATTACAACTTTTCTAAGAAGAGACAAATAATTATCTATTTATTAGAAATATAAAATTTTAGCATATTAAAATAATCAAATTGCTCGAGGATAAATTTGATCGAGATTATTAATTTTTAGGATAAAAGCGTTCATGGTTAAAAGATTCTTTTTTTGTACTATGGAGCTATATATGTCTTTTCTAATATATGAGATGTCTATTGAAACTACAATTATTTCAAAAAATTCCCAACTTCGTCTAGATAATTTGAATACTTTCAATTTTGCTATTTTCCTTTTAAGCAAATAGTCTAAATGATTGTTGTTGATTAACATGTTGTCGGCATATATTTTGAGGAGGTTAATGGGGGTGCATAGCAATTTGCTATGCACTCGACGCGGTGCATGATCTGGGCCATTGATTTAGAAATCAATGGCCCAGATCTTGTCCATTTAAAAATTTAGACCATAAATTAAATATGATCTATGCCATTGATTTTTAAACCAATGGCCCAGATCATGCACCACACCGGGTGCATAGCAAATTACTATGCACCCTCATTTTTCTCATATTTTGAGTGTCAAGACTCCAAATATGGTGCGTTTATGAAAAGGTACAGAAGAATCATATAGTGCGTTTATGAAAAGCTACCAGAAGAATCATAGTTGAGAGGAGTAATATGCTCATGATAATAATAATTTACATTTACTCATATGTCATATTACTTTTATGATAAAATTAAAATAATTAATTGACAACTATCTCCACTCCCATAGCATATTTTGGTTTACATAAGACTGAAACAACCGATGATTCATTATCTTATTAATTGTAGCATATATCATTTTTCTTACCATATGCTTATTAATTAAAAACATAATGTAGGGTTAAAAAAAGGTGTTCAGTAAAGACTCAAATTTTAATAAAAGGATAAAAATAAAACTAGGAAAGATATTATTATTATTATTATTATTATTATTATTATGGAAAAGGAGATGTAGGACTCAGTTAGATAGATCAGGATCAAATAAAAAGGAGCTGCAAAATCATCTATCATGCATATATTGTGGTATGAAAGCTCTACATATGAACTGTACAAACAGTAAGGGGAAATAAAATGATGAATGCAAGAGAGGGTGCATATGAGCTGAAATTAAGTAGAAAAATAGGTGTGTTTAAGTACAAAATTCTCTATATAATAGTCACTAATCACACCTCATGGCGTTCGAGATATTCAAGCTCAAAAACACAAAATAAATTTTCCTTGTGCAGGAGAAGGAGAATATTATCATCATTCATTGCCGGATGATGTGTCAACATTACCTCGAGCAGATGCAAAATAACCCTCAACAAAGCAAACAAGGTGGCAAGTTTTATGGCATGAATATGTCCTCAACTAAAGCTTGATAAGACCAATGTCATTGGCCACGATTGAAGAGTGAAACTTGATACCATAAGTTCCTCATAGGGTGACTTAATTTCCAGAACCAAGAAAAGGATGGAATATAATCCAACTGCAAAGAACCTCCTTAAACAAATTGATGGAAGACTAGTCGATTTTGTGTTAAGGTGATATCATCCTCACAAAGTTAAATCACTTATATGTCCCTCAAATACATAACTTATGATGAGTCATTCTATGCCCCACAATTTGGCACTCATTAAAGAGTGATTCGTTTGGTTCAGGATGCAATATGACATTGAAGCTCAAGTCAAGACTTGCCTTGATTGCAATATGATAAAAAGTGTGCATCAAGAGTTTGTTGGACTTTAGAACATTTGCCTATTTTCAGACGGTCATGGAAGGATTTTCAATCAAGGTTGCTGGATATTTGACTTAAATTATAACGAATATTAAATAAGTTATAATATTTAAATTATAATTGTTTCCTTTTGTTTTAAATTTATTTCATTATTTTTTTATATTATACTAATCACACCAAGTATTTTATTAATTTGCAATGGAGTTTGATAGAAGGAGAGAGTGTAGATGTGGAAATAAAATAATAAAATGCAAAAGTGAAAAAAATATCTATAGATAAAATGAGTAGATATAATAAAAAGATCGGGAAAAAGTATATAAGCAAAATACTAAATAATTATAAATTTTGAAAAACATTTTATTACAAGAAAACATATATCTCCGAAAATAAACTACATTATGCACACATATCATTCTTTTGACCCACCCAAAAAAAATTCTATGAACAAAATACGTTCCATATTTAGTATTATCTAAAATTAAATGACTGTACAAGATAATAAACATTTTTTAAATAGATGAATATTCCTTATTTTGATACTTGGGCTAATAGGAAATACAAATGTAATGTCCAAGAAGCATATTCACTCACGTGACAGAATGCCTTCCCGGAGGCCTATGACATCTATGCTTTGCTTAACTATATGGTTGACTATTTAACTGGTCGAAGAAATGTGAAATAAATAAAAACTTTAAAACTAAAATTTTGTCATAAAACAAAAAAGAGTTGAGAGAGTCTAAACAACTCTGACGTCTCATACATACTTTGACCAAACTAATGCAACTCAATGAAAAACTTAAAAAAAGACACCTAAACAGACTGTTAATCATGTGCAAGCAGCATTCATTACGAGCGTCGCATGTACCACCAGCCAACATGTTGTAGGATCGTGATGACACCAAGAGGGGGGGGGGGGGGGATACAGAAGAGGTTGTGAAAGAAAGATTACGCATATACCATGAAACGGTAACGTATCATAATCTCTCATGTTAAATTATTTGACAATAATCNGTGATGACACCAAGAGGGGGGGGGGGAGAGTGAATTGGTGTATTAAAATTTTATCTGATTTTACTCTAACAGAATGGTTTAGTTATATTAGCGGAAGCATACATATGCAAATATAAACAAGTAGAGAGGAGAGAGCAGAGAAAAATAAATAACAAACAAAAAGTTTGTTGACGAGGTTCGGCCGAACTCCTGGCCTACGTTCCCGCTCCGATCTTCTCGCACTCGAGATCTCCGGAGATCACTGAACTCCTTCTTGAAGGGCGAAGGTTCTCTTACAACTTCTTCTTTCTTTTCTAGAGGACAAGGAGACAACCTCTTACAGTTCGCTCACGAACTCACAGTCCCTTCTATCCTAAATTCTTCAATCGAATCGCAAAAGGGGAACTAAGACTTTCTTTCGCTCAATGCTCTCATAGAATATTTTGCTAAAGTTACTTCTCAAGACTTTTGGGATTACAATATATACTCTGCACTAACGACCTAATTCTCTCACTCAGAAAATTAGTCATTAATGCAAGTTAGACCAGAGCACAACCGGGTTCGGGTCCGGGTCGACCTCGACCCGATACCGACCCAGTTATTATTGAGAATTGAAAAATTAAAACCGGTACCGGGTTTGACCTGGAAACCGGGAATACAACCGAGAATATTCTATTATGATAATTTAAATACAGAGATATTCTGATTGACTTGAGTTAGGTACAATAGTTAAGCAAAAGTTAATCTAATTGATTAAAATTGAGCTGCCCACCTAACAAATGATGTCGTCTAGCCTCGGAAACATCTTAATTAAATATGTTATGCTCCCCACACATGGACCCTTAAGCTCTGTACTCAAGAGGTTAAAATTTCCACTTTTACAATGGTGTTCAGATTTCAGAAAGCTCCAATTGTCTTCTAATGCATGCAAAGTTCATGTAAATTTGCATTAACCTGCAAAGAAAGACCAGGTCCAGCATTAGACATGGAAGTATGAAACTAAAGAGATTGGCCATTTGTTTTGGAGTTTGGATCATATCAGAATATATTGGAAGTAATCAACTAATCATGTATGGTGCACAAGTCTATGACATCTCAAAAGAACCAAATTAATTCCAGCTTTGCTTGCCATGTGCATGCTTCTGATCAAACTGATCACACCCATATATAACACATAATGGAGCCCAGCTCCAGTAACTAACAATACTACTAGCCAGTTAAAAAGGTCAAAAAATGTTAACCAGAAGGGACACAGACACAAATAGAGAGAGAGAAAGAGAGGTTTGTGATTAGATTGAGTGAAGAGAAATCAAAAAATTTAGTGAGATGTCTGAGTGTCCTAACAAGTTCCACTTCCCTAAGCAGGAGATATTTTTGCAGTAAGTAAAGAATAGAAACATGACTCAAATAAAAACAAATAACAATTGGAAAATGAAAAGGTGTTTCAAGAATTGTCGAGCTTACGAAATATGTCGTCGGTGCGAAAACAAAACCTCCAAAAAATGATAGCAATGCATCAAAGAAAGGAATGGTTACAACAATCAAGAGAGTAAAACCTGCAGCACAAATAAAGATGGTTGAAATCCAGAAATATATTACAGGGTTTATGTTCTAAGTCTTATTTCAAAGGACTAAAAATTTTATGGTTCTGCTAATGTTTTTGCTGCAAACAAAATATGAAACCTAAAATAGAAGATGATTTTATATACAAACAATAAAGAATATAATATCTAATGAGAAAGGAAATATCAGAACCAAAGTTTGATTAAAAAAACTTCATGTTAGAAGTGAAAGAAACAAATGCTAAACTGACCTGAATTTCTTCTTGCACAATGTACAACTTCACCCTATATTAGTAGATAGAGTCCAATTACATCAGTTGCAATATAGAACTTTAAATTAATAGCCTTTATGCACTTGTAAACTCAAGCCAAAGAAAAAAAAACTTGAACTATACTACACTATTTTGCTGGCTTAGTGGCTTCTGAACATCATATGTCATTCTTCTTGAAAATAGTCATTGCTAGTTGCATGGACTAGAAATCTACAATGCAAATTAACCTCAATGTACAAAAAATAAAAATGAATAGAAAAAAAAAGCATAATTGAGCTTGGATCATAATTTCTTTTGGTGACTAAGATATGAATTTTACCTTTCGATCTGGGAGCAACACATCCATTAAACATTTGCACAGAAAAATAAAACTAATTATAGATTTCAAGCAATGAAGTAAAATATTTCAATTTTTCATTTAACCATGGTAGATGACATATCCATCTCCATTTTTACTCAAAAAACATATAGTATGTTCACAAAAGTTCAATTCTTCTCCTTTGCAAAAAGAAAATAGATTTCAATTGACTAAGACTCTAAGACTCTAAGTGATACTATCAATACTTCAACAAAGTTGAGTAAACTCTGGACCTGCAAATAGAAAAAAAAGGAAAAAAAGATCAATTGTAATTCTTGTGAATATATTGGTATGAACAAAAAATAATTATATGTCTCTTTACATTTGAGGAGTTCACTAGAGGATTGCAAAATACACCAAAACAACAAAAGACTTCATTGCCTAACTAGATGCTGCAATGATCAAAGAATGAAGAAAGCCATTAGCATATAAAATGTATTTGTATAATCACTATATTTAAGAAGATAGCTAAGTTATAAAAAGAACAAAGGTCACATAGACACATACTCAAAGGGTTATTTGTCTATTATCATATGATCAAATGTTGAGCTTGAGGGTTCAACTTGACTAGTCTCAGCAGCACCTACATAAATAC
>LTAE01007491.1:6158-22670 GCA_001647135.1 Pontederia paniculata
GGGGGGGGGGGGGTAATCTAATTAACATAATCACCTGCACTAATTCCTACACCTTTTCTTGTCCTTTGTTCTCTTCTGATTCAAACGCATGAAAAAAATCAAAATTCAAAATATCTAAGAAGCCATTAATCAGTAATTAAAATATAATTACTAAGATAATCTCACCGGCATCCACCTCCATTTACTTGTTTATATTAAAAAATAATTAATAATAAGACACGGCAACCAGCATGAGACCGTTCAAACGTTGTCCCGGTCCCATGTGGTCGGCCAAGTCCCAATCCAAGGATTTAAACTTAAAATCCCTCTATCAGACGTCCGATCTCGATCCAACGGCCATCATTCAAAACGGACCCGTTGGACTCTTACCACCCTCCTCCTTCCCTCCTTCTATCTTCGAAGGTTCGCATTAAATCCAACTTAAAATTATTTCCTGTATTTCCCATGTATGCCCCTACTCGAATGCATTTATTACGCGTGTCCTTTCTCCGCAGCTCGGTCATAATATGTCACTTTTAGGGGTAGTTTCGGCATTGGAGATCGCCACTATGTATCTGACACGTTACTCTTTCCAGTTCCTTTTAAAATAGTTTAAAAGAACAGTTTTTATTTATTTTTTTGAAATTTAAATTTAAACCATACAAATTTTTGTGTAGATATATGTATGAAGAGAGGAGGCCATAAAAATATTATATGGTGGTAAAAAATATTTGGAAATTAGAAAAGGGACAGAGAGGAGGCAAAGGACTTCACAGTCTCCCTCTCTTTCTCCAGTGGGAAGAAAAAAAAAGGAGAAAAAAGAGAGACCTTTCCTTTCCCCTTCTCAGCTTCCCCTTCCTTCCTTCCGGTTCCTGCAGATTTCCACCGGTTAATCCTATCAAGTTTCCTCTTTTTTTTTCTTCGGGTTCTCCTCTTCGAATAATCCCGGCTCGCAGATCTCTTCAAGATAGCACCTTTGCACGAGTTTTTTCTGTTTTTTTTTGGTCAATTTTTGCTGCTGCTTTTACTCGGTCTTGGCTTCCAGGATCACTGTTTCTTCGTCTTCTCTCGCGGGTTTCGATTTCCGGGAATCCAACAATCTTGCAGCGATTCTTCTTTTCTGGATTTTTTTATGGGGTTTGAGTTTGGTGTGTTTTGAGGCAAGAATTGTGTGGGAAGATTTGTGCATTTCGGTTGCAAGCTTCCAAGATTCGATTTTTAGGGTTCCTTAAGAGTTGGGAGGATGGCGTCGGTAGAAATGCCGCCGATACCGAGGCCAGACCGGCCCAAGAAGAAGACGTCGCCCAGGCCTGAGCGGACGAAGGTGAAGCCCCGGGTGCCGCCGCGGCCGGCCGCACTGCAATCGGTGAAGTCGCTGCCGCAGGACTTCAGGTTCACCAGCGGCTCGCCTGCAGGAGACCCGCCAGCTGCAGAAGACGTAAAGAAGGCTGAAGACGAATCTGGGGTCGAGTCCGTTGCAGATTTGGGTGCTTCGAAGGAAGAGGTCAGGAAGAGCGCGGAGGTGGAGGAGGATTCACCTTACAGCTCGAAGGTCGCTTCTCTTGAGGAGAGGCCCGAACAAGAGGCCGATGGAGAGGAGAATTTATCTAATTCTGCAACTTCACGGACACCACCAATCTCTCCAGTAACGTTTGAGTATATGTGGGAAGATAGGAGTTCATATGGTGCAAAGAAGGTAAGGTTGTGCTGCTTGCAGTTGCATTGTTGGCTCTCATCTTGGGATTACAGATCAAGTTGATGCATGCCTGTTTCTTCACTTAATTGGTTTAAATAATACTGATTATAGCAGTACTGATGTGATTTTTCTAGTTTTATTTGGTGAACATATTTTTAAAATGCTTGTAGGGTTCATTTTTTATCCATTTAGCATCAAATTCTCAGTGTTACTTAGATTTACATGTTAGGACGTGAAAATTATATTTTCCATTGTACTAGTTATGACTTCTTCGCCAATTGGTCATTTTTGTTGTCTACCTCTGATCATTTTGGAGTCTATAAAAAAACCATATACTGTACCTTTAGATTTTACATTACTGAGCCAGTAATGAGAAGCATAAGGGTATATAATTTTGCATCTGGATTATGTCAGTCAAAACATACTCTCTTTTAGTTGGTTCTTGTTAGTTCGGAATTGTAGATTTTCCTAAGGAGTATTTATGCCTTTGTCTTGAGAAGACAAGTTTGATTGCCACTGCATAGTACTTACTATAAATGGTGGAGACATTTTGTTTTTCATCTATGATTAAAGAAACTGGTTGTGATTGGATTTCTCGTGGAAGATGATCTGAACCTTAAAGAACCTTTGTTCTTTTTTGTGCAACTTGATATTATCAACAGAACTAATAGACACATATTTTGAACTTTCTGCATTATGTATAGTTTTGGCTTTATCCTTTTGTTCTTATGTTACCTTGGTTGTTAATGTTGTTTTCACTGCATGAGGACCAACATTTACAGATGTATGGTTACTGCTCACCCTAAGTTTCCTTCTGTTAATATCATGTAACCGATATGCCATCTATTGGTTGTGAGACCTACATCTTGATGTTTGTTGTTTCAGAAACTTCAAGCATGGTTCCAACTTCCTGATGGAAATTGGGTGTTAGGAAAGATACTATCTACTTCTGGCTCAGAGTCTGTCTTGTGCCTTCCTGAGGGCGAAGTAAGTTTCTTAAAATATTTATCAAGATGACAATGTAGTTATCTTGTCTCTCTTTAACCCTTTTATCTTTTTGGATAATATCCTTGCATTCAGGTTTTGAAGGCCAACACAGAGACTTTGCTGCCTGCAAACCCTGAAATACTTGATGGAGTGGATGATCTTATGCAGCTTAGTTATCTACATGAACCATCTGTCTTGTATAACTTGCAATTTAGATACTCCCAAAATATGATATATGTGAGTTACTTGTGATAATAATAATCTTCAGTTAGTGTCAGAGGATTGATATGGTTTAAACTCTCATAACCTGTTATTATTTTCGTTTTTGCAAGTTAGACCAAAGCAGGACCAGTTTTGGTTGCTATTAACCCATTCAAAGAGGTTCATCTTTATGGAAATGAGTTTATTGAAGCATATAGGCGCAAGTCAATTAATAACCCACATGTTTATGCAATAGCTGATACAGCAATACGCGAAATGATACGAGGTAATTCAGTTAATGTCCACCTTTTAACATAGCATGCCGAATTGAGAGTTTGATAGATTTCTTACACTCAGCATTTCATTATTTCATTTGCAGATGAAGTCAACCAATCAATTATTATCAGGTTCATCTACTTTCCTAAAGTTTTGCTTTTGCATCAGCTTGTTGTTCCCTCAAGGCTTGAATTGTTTCTGCTCTACTTTTTTGAACATGCTGCTCTAGCATATTATAAGGAGTGCACAAACAAGCTAATTAAATTGTTTTGAACATATCGTAAAGTAAGCATATTAATGGCATTAGATTCTTCTTTTGGCATAAGTATTCTCTAAGCCAAATAAAATTCAATTATTGTTATGAGTGATAAAATGGTATTAAAATTATACATTTTCTGCTAGATTGTTTTATGCTTTTCGCATATTTTTGAATTAGGCATGCTTGCCTAGTTTTCAGTTGAATAACACTTCATCATGACATCTATTCCTCAGAGCAAATAAATGCCAGAAATATCTGGAGGGTGACATGTTCTACACAGTATGCCTCCAAACTAGTACTAGATTAAATTGGTGCAATCGTCACGGTTTAAAAGATCCCATTATTTACGACTTGTTTGGATAGATGACTACATATGTGATTTGATCTATTTGATTCCTGAAATCTGTATGAAGTCTTTTATCCTTAGTAACTAGGGTATTGGTGTTCAATAGTGAATAGTGGCAATTGAGACACTTCATGAGCTAGTTCAAACTTTATTTCTGGCAGCTATTTATTTATAGAGCTTACTCAGAATTTCTTGTAAACTTTATACACTTATTCCTTTTAGTTGGTTGTACTGAGAGTATCCTGAATGAAGATTGCATTTTGTGCCTTTGGTTTCAAATTGTACTTATGACTTGTTTTGTATTATAAGGAAATCATTATTACTAACTCTCTTTTTGCTTTGTAGTGGCGAGAGTGGAGCAGGAAAAACTGAAACTGCAAAAATAGCAATGCAATACTTGGCAGCTCTTGGAGGTGGTAGTGGCATTGAATATGAAATTTTACAGACAAATCCAATACTTGAAGCATTTGGAAATGCGAGAACTCTAAGAAATGATAATTCTAGTAGATTTGTAAGTCTACAGCCATTGTCAGTTTGAAATTTCTATGATTGTGGTAAATATCCCCTTGAAGTTTCTTTTGTAATTACAGGGGAAGTTGATTGACATTCATTTTAGTGTGACCGGAAAAATATCTGGTGCCTCAATCCAGACATGTAAGGATATTAGTTATTTCCTTGTCCATTTTTTTGTTATCAAGATTGTTCTTAATAACTGCACACTGATGCCATTTCTCTCTGCTTGGCTTTCTACTCATGGACAGTTTTACTCGAAAAGGTACTAATTTCTTTATGGTCTCATCTTTCATGTTCTGTCCTCCTGAGCTTTTTTAATTTAAACATGTTGCTTTTTTGTGCAGTCAAGAGTCGTACAGTGTGCAGTTGGGGAGCGATCATATCATATATTTTATCAGCTTTGCAGTGGCGCTCCACTTTCTCTTAAAGGTACAAAATCTCATTTGGTCATTTAGGATTTCTCGAAACCTATGTAATTATCTTCAATGTTTTGGTCTCTTTATGTCTTACACTCTCTTAAAAAAAATTATGGATATCTTAAATGAAGCCTATCTGAGTATGTTCAAATCTTTATTGCCTTGATGTGTAGTGCAGGTTAATTTCGAAAATAAATATATAAAGCATAGCAATGAGAAAAGACATTTAGGTTTTCGATGCTATTCTGCTCAACAGGTTTCTTGTAAATGCAGAAAAACTGAATTTGAGAAATGTAGATGAATATAAATATTTGAAGCAGAGCAATTGCTACACCATTTCTGGGGTTGATGATGCTGAAATATTTCGTTCTGTCGTGGTACTTATTCCAACAATCTACAAGATTCATTAAAGATTCCTTACTAAGGTATTAATGTTACATGCTTATGGACAACTTCTTACAGGAAGCTATGAATGTTGTCCATATCAGCAAAGAGGATCAAGAGAATGTATTTGCTATGCTTGCTGCAGTGTTGTGGTTTGGTAACATCTCCTTTACAGTGATTGATAATGAAAATCACGTTGAAGTTGTTGCAGACGAAGGTAAGGACTTCAATTTCAATGGAATAAACTTTTTTTCTAATCCTTTTTGGTGTTGTTGCTCATTTAAGAGGTCTTTACTCAAGGAGAATTTTCGTCATTTCCTTCTTTCAAATTTAATGTTTCTTCTGAAAGTTGTTAATTCATTGTGTAGATTGAAAAACATACCTAGAAGATGATTCGTCTTGCTCTATTCTTTTCAGCCTTTAACATAGTTTGGTTGTATCACTAAGCTCTGAAAGGTTGTGTTTAGTTTCTTTTAACAGAATATTTCATGTATGCTTCTAGGTGCTCACACTGTTGCTAAGCTTATTGGGTGCAGTATATCTGATCTCAAATTAGCATTATCAACTCGTAAGATGAAAGTTGGAAAAGACAACATTGTCCAGAAGCTTACACTTTCACAGGTTCATTGTGCGGAATTCGATACTTCCAGAAGTTCATGCCATGGTTAATTACCGTATTCCTATTAATTATTTTTGTAGGCAATTGATACAAGGGACGCGTTGGCAAAATCTCTTTATGCTAGCCTATTTGAATGGTTGGTAGAACAGATCAATAAGTCACTTGGAGCAGGCAAGCGCCACACTGGCAGATCCATTAGCATTCTTGATATCTATGGGTTTGAATCCTTCAATGTAAAGACTTGCTCATATGTCCTTTTGTCTATTCTTGCCTATTGATTATATTCAATATATCTTGAATTAACTGTTCTGAATTTCCCTCTTCCCTGCAGAGGAATAGTTTTGAACAATTCTGCATCAATTATGCTAATGAAAGACTCCAGCAGCATTTTAATCGACATTTATTCAAGCTTGAACAAGAGGTACAGATTTGCACACTCATTCCTACTATTTTCTGGTGATGGTGGCAGTAGTAGTAAGATGAATGATGTAAGGATATTGCTTTTTGATATTTTTTTTCATCATTTTATCCCTTTGAAAAGTAAATTTTGTGATAGAAATATCAGTAAATGATTCCTTCTGTTCGAACTGGTCCAAAATATATAGTGCACATTATATTCTTTATTGGATCTGTTTTCTCAAAAAGTAATGTCTTTGTTGGATTGTTATGCTCAAATCCTCCTGGCACAAGTTTTTGTGAACATCTGAGTTCTTAATTGAAATTTCTAGACCTAATAGGAGTGTTTAATGCAGCACATGTGTACAATGACCTTAGAAATCCCACCATGTAGAATTGACATTTTTTATTCCATATACACTGGAAAAAAGATTTAGCATGTTTTAACTTCTACTTATGGGTAATAATCATAATATGCTGCAAAACTAGTTTCTCTTCTATATCATATTAGTTTTGTACCCTACCCATTTATATTATTTGTTTATTTACTTGTTTTTTTTTGTTTGGGTTTGAATTCTTTTTCAGGAATACATTCAAGATGGCATAGACTGGGCAAAGGTTGAATTTGAGGATAACCAGGACTGCTTAAATCTTTTTGAGAAAGTTAGTATTCTTCCATTACTTCAGTAAATCTGTCACTAACTTTTAGCTTTATCTACTATTACTACTTGAGTCTGCTTTGTAAATAAATAAGATATTTAAAGTTCACTAAAGATGTTTGATTGTTTGTTACTTTGATTCTCAGATTTTGAGTTTACATGGACTTTCTCAAAAAAGAAAAAAAGAACATATACCCAAAAAATTAACAATGCAACTTATTTGAATTTTTTTGCTTTTTTCTTATGCTATATAAATTTCTATTTTGGTTTGTTCTTTTTCTGTATAAAACACTTTGTCATAATTCTGTATATATGCAGTTATGTTTAAACATTTGGATTTACTTCTTAATTGAGCATTTAATAATCAGCTTTGAAAATGAGAAATAGTTTTGATGTTATGTTCTCGTGGTGCAGAAGCCATTAGGTTTATTATCTCTTTTGGATGAGGAGTCCACTTTCCCTAACGGCACAGATCTTACATTTGCAAATAAACTTAAGCAACACCTTAATTCCAATCCTTGCTTCAGAGGCGAAAGGGGGAAGGGATTCACTGTACAACATTACGCAGGGGAGGTTGCTACTTAATTAACTCTCAATTTCTGTTCTTAGTACCTTATCCAATACTTCTAATTATTCAATTCTGCAATCAGGTGGTGTATGACACAACCGGATTTCTGGAAAAGAATAGGGATCTACTGCACATGGACTCTATTCAGCTTCTTGCATCATGCACATGCCCTCTTCCTCAAAATTTTGCATCCAAAATGCTTTCTCAAAATGCTGATATTTCAGTAGCTAATCCATATAGATCCAGTGGCGCTGATTCACAAAAGCTTAGTGTTGCAACAAAGTTTAAGGTAAAGATCCATTTGTGTGAGCACTATATAGCTTATAGTTAGGAGGCTTGCTTTGTTATGCTAAAGAATAATGTCAAAAGTTGATAGAGGGCTTGTAGCAGTTTGACTTAGTTCTTTCTTATTGACAAAGTTTTTGAGATTATTAGCTATATGCCTGTTCAAATGCTTTTTCCTTTTAATTTGGCTATCTTTCTTAATTGGGTTTTCCTATGATCACAGTTAGTCGAACAATGATGACTTATGTCAGTTATCAATGAAGAAAATCTGTAACATGTTGGAAAACTATCTGCAGTATATAACATATCCTTCAAGTTTTCATGATACGTGATCTTTTGATAAAGTCTTGCTTCTCAATGGACTATCATAGTACATGCAACTTTAATTAGAAGTGATTACTGATTCTGGAGTTATTATCTACCAAAGGATGTTGTAGCATTACGGGTGCCTGCTTCTTTTTCCTCCTTATTGTTCTTTTCATCTAAACTCTGTTAAAGTTCTTTATGAATTAAGCCTTTTGCAAGAGTGCATGATCATACCTTGTGGTTCAAAGAGTAACTCATGGAATATAGAGATTGCCGAATAAGTCCTTTGCTATAGTTTCCTTCTTAAAATGTTATATGCTTGGTTCAGTGGTCATGTTAAATAGAGTATTATGTTTTCCCAACTTGAAAGTGAATAAATTGGGGAAAAAGAGAAAAAAATCTCCATTGATACCTTAAAGTTTTCATTTTACTCCTAGCAAAGTCATTTGATCAAGTTTTCTTATTATCTACTTGAGTTCAACCAACAAAAGGGCCATTAGCAGCTCCAAACCACGTGGACAAGAAAATGACTTTAAGTTGAGTGCCAGAAAAATTTAATGCTTCTCAAGATGACTATGCTACTGCATGCTAGCTTTCTCTGCTGTGTCTAGGACCTATCTCATTGTGGGATAATAGATGTATATCAAGATAACCTAAAACCACCTAGGAGTTTTTATGCATATATATTATTTGTAGTCATAATTTCAGGTTGATGATGAGGTGATTTCTTTTCCCTTTTTGTACATAACAAATGGAATATGAATCCTCCAACTCCTAATTGCAAATTTCGATTCTTTCTAGTTACATTGTTAAATAGCCTTCTTCACCACCTCTTCATACACTCACTTATTCAATAGTTTATTGTTGAACATTATTTTATATTTCTTTTTTTCTTGTTCAGGGACAATTATTCCAACTGATGCAAAGGCTCGGGAGTACTACACCTCATTTCATCCGGTGCATTAAGCCGAACAACTCTCAGCTTCCTGAGATTTATGAACAAGGTCTTGTCTTGCAACAGCTTAGATGTTGTGGTGTTCTAGAAGTGGTTCGCATATCAAGATCTGGCTATCCTACTAGAATGTCTCATCAAAAGTTTGCTAGGAGGTAAAAAAACTATGATTATCTTTATCTGCGGCATTGATTTGTGATGCAAATCTTTTGGTTTAACAAGCTGGTCCTTTTTTCTTGTAACATTTTAATAGGTATGGTTTTCTTCTTCTTGATGATGTTGCATCTCAAGATCCACTTAGTGTTTCGGTGGCAATCCTTCATCAGTTTAATATCCTTCCTGAAATGTACCAAGTTGGGTACACAAAATTGTTCTTCCGAACTGGACAGGTGGGTTAAGAGCCTGATCTTGATCTCATATATCAAGTTTTCTCCTTTTCATGTTACTATCATTAACTAATGACTGTTTTTTTTGGTAATTATTAACTAATTACTATGATACTCCATAGATTGGTGCACTTGAAGATACAAGAAACCGTACTCTTCATGGCATTTTAAGGGTGCAGAGTTGTTTCAGAGGTCATCAGGCTCGTCAATATGTAAAAAACCGCCTAAAAGGAATAGTTACATTGCAATCATGTAAGGCCTCTGTCATCGTTTCAAACATCCTTTTGTTTGCTCAAATAATTTTGAGATTGATGAAAAAAAATACAAAGCTAAGTATTCATTTCATATCACAGTTATTCGTGGTGAGAAAATGAGACAACTGTATGCTGGATTGCTGCAAAGGCATAGAGCTGCAATCAGTTTGCAGGCAAACATAAGATCCCAGATTGCTAGAAGGAACTTTGTAAATATTCGTAATGCTTCGGTAGTTGTACAATCTGGTAAGATGTTCACTTTTTACTTCATTATATATGCTGTATATCTTTCCAATGCACTTCACCGATCATCCATTTGGTCTACAGTTATTCGGGGATGGCTTGTTAGAAGGTGCTCTGGGGATCTTGCTTTGCTCGATGCAACCAGGCATATAGGAGGCACCAAGGTGACGTGCTGCATTTTAACTTTGCACACTTTCCCTTTGTCTCTCTTTTGCCTTTCCAGTTACCGAATAACTTGATCCAACAAGATTAACTATTTGTGTGCAATTTGCATTTCAAATTAAAACACACAGACAAACAATTGTGTATGATTTTTCTTTCATAAGAAAATTAAGCCACTCTGAGTAATTGATACATCGTAGTGCTCACTGTACTTATATATAAAACATGATGAACAAATCATATTAACCTCTAAAAGAACTTAGTATATGGTGAGAACAAGTTGCCTTTTGTAATATTTTAACTAGAACACATTTATCCTTAAGAAAAGAACTTGTTTATTTGGATCATTCTAAATGATTCCGAGCTTGGGTGAGCAATAGAATTTTAGTGAAAATCATAATTATTTCACTGCCAATATTTTCAGAGTGGAGAATCAGATGTTCTTGTCAAGGCGTCTGTACTGGCAGAACTTCAGAGAAGGATACTAAAAGCTGAGGCTGCATTGAGAAACAAGGAAGAGGAGAATGATATACTCCATCAGAGGCTTAATCAGTATGAGACCCGTTGGTCCGAATATGAGCAGAAAATGAGATCCATGGAAGAAGTGTGGCAGAAGCAGATGAGATCCCTACAATCTAGTCTCTCGATTGCGAAGAGAAGCCTTGCCATCGATGACTCAGAAAGAAAATCTGATGCATCAGTAGAGCAGAGCTGGGACAGTGCAAATAACGGATCCATTGGACGAGAAGAGAATGGAATGCGATTAGATTCCCGGGTTATCGGCAGAGAAATGAATCCTGGCCTGAGCGTTATCAATCGCCTTGCTGAAGAATTTGACCAGCGCACTCAAGTTTTTGCAGATGACACAAAGTTCTTGATCGAGGTCAAGTCTGGCCAAGCAGAAGCAAACTTGAATCCCGACAAAGAGTTGAAGAAACTCAAACAGAACTTTGAGCATTGGAAGAAGGATTTCAGCGTGCGATTACGGGAGACCAAGGTGATCATAAACAAGCTCGGGACCGATGATTCCGGCTCTGACAAGGCAAAGAGGAAATGGTGGGGACGGTTAAACAGTACAAGGATCATTTGAAAATGGCTAGCAATATTTGTATTTGCAAGTTCACTCAACACCTTGAGCTTTTTGTACTTTGATTGTGTCATGGAAAATTACAGTTCCACTTTGCTTGCAGTTTACGAGTGAGTAAATGCAGCTTTCCCAATTATATTTACTAGCTGTATATTTCTTTTGTATAAGATGGACATCAACTACTACTAGGAACTTTTGCAGCAAAACTTACAGTTCCTACCCACACGTTTCCAATCTTTTCGCCACAGTGAATGTGCTTCACAAATGTAAGGTTTTACAGACTCAAAACATTTATATTTGTCTCAAATCTTGCTCAATTATATATCTTTTATAATCACAAAAATTTCAACTTCTATGAAATTACATCTTTTTTTTATAATTTTGCAAAAACACATGCTTTTTGTGCTACATATGTAGTGGATATATGAATACGAAGATGACATATTATTCACATACGTAGTCAGTCCATCCGGCTGTTCCCGCGCACATTTATATTTCTGTTGCATTTTTATTCAGTTGTCTAGGCACAATGACATGTAAAAATATCGGGTTATTTTGTTAAGAAATAAACCTCTTTTTTCACTAAAATCTTCCAAACGTACAATTTTTTTCTTTTCTGAAAATACAATTTTGTTCTCCTAATTTATAAGTTGTCTTCTGATATATCACACTCCTTTTCTCGACTTTTCTTATGGATGAATTGATAATTTCACGGATGAAAAAACATCATTTATGTAACCATCTAAAAGAAAACTAAGAGTCCCAATTAATCAAAACGGCCCATACCTCACTTGAACTCTATATATAAATCCTAAAATTCTTATACCAATCCCATTTCTCCCCGTCTCTCAATCATGAGTTAACCAAAGTTCAGTTCAAGATGAATTTTGTGAGGGATTAAAAATTCAGAGCAAAATGAATGCTCAACAAGTGGAGAAAGAAGAAGGGCTAGTGATGCATAGCATACGTTAGTAAAGTGCACTACTCGCTCAAGTAATAAAGTGTGAATAAATCATCGATCCAACAAGAACTATCTAATTTCTACTCTTTAATCTCAATTAATTATTTGAGAGATTAAAATATTTGAATAGAAAATTTATAAAATTCATCCTAAAATAATTTAGAGGTAAGACGAAGATATATCAAATGTGAGAGAAATAAGGGAATCCTCGTCTAGATCACCGATGCTATGAATCCTATCACAGGCGCTAACGCAGAAACCAATGATAAAGTGAAGAATTTTCAACATGTCCAATTCACCAATATCCTAGGCTTGAATTATCTATCATGCAAATAAAAATAAAGAATTAACTTTCTCGATTTTGAATCATAACCAATTATTAAACAAGATGCATTAAAATCAATTTCATCTCAATTAAGAGCTCTTTCAATTTCTTCTTAATTGATTATGCAACCAAGAGCTCCTTCTTTTTCTCCTAGGTTATGGTATTCACGCAAGCAATAAGAATGAATATGAAATGCTATAAAAAAAGTTCATATTATCAAATTATGAAAAGATCCTTATAACGAAGTTTGAACTAAATTAAACATAAAAAAGGAGAGTTCAAAGTTCTTCTCAGAATACTAGAAAATAAAGGAAACATATAACCAAAGAATAGAGGACGCTGCTTGCAGGTCTCTCGTGATTTCCCGTACCAAACTCCGAACTTCAAGTCTTTTAAAACCTTCTCCTCTTCTCTTCTCTTCTGCGTAAACTTCTCATGCCTTGTCCTCCAAAAGTCTCTTCGCTGATCAAAAGATGTCTTCTCTGGGTGTCTTATTTATAGATTATGGAACTTGGTTTGGAATTGATACATGGCCATTTTGCAATGACGATCTATTTCACGACCAGTATGTGAGATGCAGCCAATCGTGAATTGGGTGATCATCAATTGACTGTAAACTGGATTTAACGCCTGTGAAGTATGTTACGCTATATATGTTGCATCTCTATCGTGGTCATGAAAGAAGTCGTCACGCTCATGATTGGTATAAATCCACGACTTCTCATCTTTGTTGCGCCCATTAAACATGTTGTCATGCCTGCAAAACTAAAATGTTGCAAATATATGGTTATGTAACGGCCATGAAAGTGGATCAACGCCCTCTGAAGTTGATGGTAACTGCCATGGTGTTCTGTAGCAGCCGTGAGATGATCCCTCACAGCCGTAAGGTTGCTACTATTCCCGGAATTCATCGAAATGCCCTCATTCTCCACCCGTAACAAGAGAAAATCAAAATTTGAGTAGATCACCAACTCTTCGTGCAATTTAATGCTAAATGAACATGAAACACACATAAATGTGCAAAATGATAGGCTAAACTGTATGAAATGCATGACACCTTTTGAATGCATCAGCTAGGCACTAAAAAGGAAGAAGAAAGTAGAAAATGAAAAAAAAAATTATGGTATGTAAAAGTAATTCAATCCCTCATTTCTCACCTCATTAATTCTAGAATTATAAGATACCTTTTCTTATAAGATGGAGATGGCAATAGGAAGTTGCATGCTTGAAGTGTTCATATGCCTAATGTTCTCATCATATGAATCCTTAGTGTTATGAGCTACTTGATGAATTATTTGATTATATTATGGCTATATTATAATTTACCTTGCAAGTTTATTTAACTTATGTCATGAGCCTTATTCGATAAACCCTTAATTTATGAAGGGAAAGCTTCAATGTTAGAGAAAGATGAAACCATGAACCTTAAGTTGAAACCCTAGATCAAATGCTCCCAAGTTTCATGTCCTTATGTTTATTTAAGCATGATATGAACCCTAGAACGTCAGAAATAACCTTACATATGAACTTCCAAATGAGATAAGTTTGAAATGAAATTGGTAGAAATTGGGAGATTAGGGTATCACGACAATTTTCATGCCCCGTGAATTTACCCCTCATGGCCGTGAATTGGCACTTCACGCCCGTGATGAAATTTCATCGAATGTGAAATTGAAGGGAGGAAATCACCTACCTCTATAGCGGTCGTGAACCATTAATCACGCCCGAATATTGGGTTAACACCCGTGAAGCAGAGAGAAGAAATGACTCCTCTGTAGTGATCGTGAAACCCTGTCACACCTGTGAACATCGAAGTTCACTTCTTGTGAAGAATCTTTCATGGGTCATGAATTGCCTATGTGTAGTTTTATGCTATTTACGATTATAGAAAAAACCTAATTTGATGATATGTGTTATGATGCCCCCTTTCGAATTGTTATTTGATCAATTATATATTATGCTTCATGCTCTTAGGGTGGAAAATATTTCTTAATGATTGTTATCCATCTAGACATCTAAATGCATGAAAAGTCGTAATTAGGTTAAACGATTGATTCAATTTGTGATGTATTATAAAGAAGATGAAGCATGAAGAATTTAGTCGAGACACATCAATTATGGGGGAAGTAGTCAGAGATGCTTCCAAGAGACAATGTTCAGCCACTATCAATAGTGAGTGGACACATCAATTATGGGGGAACTAGTCGGAGATACTTCCTGAGAGACAATGTCCACCCACTAGCAATAGTGAGTGTGCTTCCCAAATGGATACTAAAGAATGATTGACCTAGCTAGCCGATGTTAATGGGTTGATGTTACCCGAGACTCTTCATACAAAGATAATAATGAATCATATGATTATATCAATGAAGTGTGTCAAAGAGAACTCAAATGGATCATATTATTAAATGTAAAGATATAAGATGTAAATAATGATGATTATGAACATATGATACTTGGTCACTTATATGTTGCATGGTATGCTTAATGTATGTTATACTTATGCTATGAAAATGCTCTATGCTTATATGGATATGAAATGATCTATGTTTAAAGCTTATGCCATTTATCATGATGACTACAATATGATATGCATGTTGAATGATATAGAATTACCTTTATATATTATAACCGGAGGGTTTCACCTCTCTCGCTTCTGGATCTATGCAGGTGATGACGAGTCATGGACTTGACGATGATTTTCTTTGACAACTTCTTGTGCACAGGATATCTAGATCTAGAGGGTCTTGTTTAAGTCATTAGTTGTTATGTCTAATGAACCTATTTGATTATGTTATGAGTCGAACGAGTCTAATACTCTCCTGATGTTATGGGCCTTATGTATGGGCTTAGATTATGCCTTTATGTGGCAAGACATTATACAATTATGGATTTTTTTATGATTTTTTACGCGTGCTAATTATGCAGAAAATATCACTAGAAAGTGCACTAATTGTATCAAGTAATAGTTCAATAGTGAGTTCAGTATCGATCCTACGATGACTAATATTAACTTTATCTATCTACTTCCACTAACTAATGGGAGAAAAATGTTGTGATAAAAGTGATTTCTTAACAAAAAATGAAAAAAAAGGAAAGAGAAGAAAAGAGTTTGATAGCAAGAGCACTTTGAATTAGGATGATGTAAGTTGAATAGAGACATAATCAATTTAATCCAAGTTTAATTAGTGTGTAGTTTAACTCAAATCTTATGTGGATTAGGATTTACCTACAATCTGATGTTCTCTCCAGGATGCACCAATTACCTCAAATCTAAGAGACTCGATTGTTCCTCTCACGGATGTCAATCTAATCTATTAGGGTTTTGAGACGTGTTAAGATATATTTTTTAAACTATGGATTGTTCCTCTCCAGGATGTCAATCTCATAGAATTCACACCTAAGGTATTCATCACCAGGATGCTAACTAGATGTGATATGCAATGCTTTGACTTAAAATTCAAAAATCACCTTTACTTATCAAAGAGAAATAAGAGCCCACTATTCTTCCTTAGGATGCTAGCAGTGATTCAAATCCTCAAAAATGCATAAAAAAACATTAAGGATGACATTCATACACATAAGAAATTTAGGACTAAAATTAATTGAACAAAGGTTCAATTAGTCAATAGTTCTTCAGAAAAATAAACTAAAAATGAGTTACAATGGAGTTCACCCAAAGGTTGAGAAGAGAAGATTACAAACTATGGATTCAGAAACTCGACGATCGTCTTCTCAAAATATCTGTGCAGAAATTATTTTCCTTCTCTTGCCATTAGGCTTGGCTCCAAGCTCATTGTCTTCTTACAAATTCTCTTCAAAATATCTCTTCAATATTCTGGTAGATGATAGCTCCCCAGGTTGAGGCCTACTAATGATATTTTTAGGTTTGGAGAGTCTTGATATCTCAATATTTTTGTGATTGAGATATCACGATCCATGATATTGTAAAGTTGTGGTGCGTCCATCTTGCTTGATCACGCTCATGAAGAACTATTACGATCAATATTTCACGGTCGTGAAGGTTATCTTACGATCCGTGAAGTTTTGTTTTACTCCTGCACTAAAAAAAACCTAGGACTCAACTAAAGGTTAGTAGGTTAGTGACCAAATAAAATAAAATTCAAACTAAAAGATGAATCAAAACTAAGGAACTATTGAATCTAGGATCCCGAGAATATTTTGAATGATCACAAATTTGTAAGTGAACTCAGCCTGTACTGATGAACTTGTTGAGCTGATTTATGTAACA
>LTAE01007492.1:0-22668 GCA_001647135.1 Pontederia paniculata
ACGAATCACAGGAATGCTTTCTTTGATCTTGTTACCAACTTAGTGCCCGAAAGAAAGAACAAGAGAAGACGAAACCAACCAACACGCTCAAAAAACTTCAAGAAGGAAATCACTCAGATTTTTACTTGATTTCTTTATGTATTTTCAAAGTCAAGCATGATCTCTATTTATAGGAATCCTAAAGGTGCATCTTTTCATGAAATGACAGTTGTAAAAATGAAAGGTTGCACTTGACACCTTTCTGCATGTAAAATATGAATTGCACGCTTTCATAATAACTAACTTTTATTTTCTTTCTTTTTGTTTTTTATTTAAAAACAGTAACAATAAAAATAAAAAATAAAATGTTGACCTATAATTTAAATATTTTTTGAATAGTCCATTTACTTTACTTAGTTCCTATTTTGGTCCCCTAATTTTAAATTATAATTGAATGGTTCCCTAATTTTAGTTTATAACTAAATGGTCCCTCAATTTTATAATTCGGTTCATCGAAGGTCCATTTTATTGGTTTATCAATTTTTTGTCCACATAAGAACGTGGACATTAATATTTTTTATATGAAAATAACATGAACATATGGAATATTATTAGTTTTCATCTCATACAAAAGTAAATAATTTTTATAAATTCATCAGAAAAAGGAAGATCAACAACCATCAAATTTTGGAGGAAGATGCACGTGCTAAAATTAAGACACCGTTTGATTATAATTCAAAGTTAGGGAATCAAAATGAGAATCAAGTAAAGTTAATGGACTATTCAAAAATAATATCTAAATTTCACGTCAATATTTTTATTTTTTATTTTTTGCTTACGTGGCTTTACCACGTGGAGAGAAAACCGAAAAAATCTGCTATATTAGGTAAATAGACTTTCGATGAATAAGTTACAAAGTTAAGGAATAATTTGTTACTAACTAAAATTCGAGGATCAAAGTAAGATCCAAGCAAAATTAAGGGACTATACATGAAAATTACTCGTGAAATGCTAAAAAATATAATAATTTAAATAATTTTAATTATTATATGCTTATTTTTATTTTAACTATTTTAATTTTAATGAATATAAAAATAAAATTAGTATTAACCACGTTATTCATACATTAATAAAATAATAATAAATAACAAAGTGATCATATAATATAAAAAAAATATATCACAATTGAATAATAATAAAATTTAAGAGTATAATTGAAAATAAATTTCAAGACATGTTAATTAATTCTAAATGTTATTCTTTCAAATATTTTTTGACATTATTATTAATTACTTATCAAATAACTTCAACAATATATTAATTTAATCATTTTATAAGCTATTTCAAAATATTAAACAGTGCCAAAGTTACTTCTATGAATTGAACATTGCTGAAGGCACATGATGGTGCATTGAGATTGACATATCCCTAAGTTGATCCTCTGATAGTAATAAGTCCTAATAATTAGTAATGGTATTTCATCTACCACCAAAATCCTAATGGATACATAGAATTTAAAGTTGTTAATTTTCTCTTGTTTTCTTCCTCTTGTTGTTAACTCCATTACCTGTACATGCGCGTCTCCTTCAACAGTGTATATGTACAGGAAATAAAGCTTAAAATTGACAAGCCATGGAGTGTGACTTATGATGCAATAATGCAGTCATCCAAACTCGTGTCTCTTCTTCAAATCTAACCACTCGATATATATAGTAGCAATGCATAAAATTGTGATTTCACAAAATTATGATTGGATGATAAGTACATATATTTTGGACTTTAGACTTGACGCCTTAAAATATAGACAAACTGATAACACATGCATGCACGATATAATTATAATTTATGTATGCACCCTATTCTCGTAGGTTAAATTTATCTATCAGTTAAAAAGATAGTTTAAGTTCGATCAATCAGTTGAATTATTTTTTGAGCGATGATGAATTCAACAATACTGTGATACATTTTTTTCTGGTGTATATTATCATTTATTTAGTAGTAGGTTATCTATGACTTATAGTAACTTTTTTTAACATGCACGATTTGACTAATAATTCTTTTTTCTCAGAAGAAAATGACATCGCACGACTCCGTCAATTGCATTCAGCAACTAATACATATGACCAATTCCTGTCATGCAAAGCTTTGTGCATGGTGTACAACAGTACAAGGACTTGAACCTGTTCAACCTCCATGTTTATTTTTTTTTCTTTGTTCTGATCATAAACATTTGACATTGAGAAAATGTCACTTGTTCAAGAATAACAAGCAACTTAAATGTGAAGACAAACCCCACAGAAATTTCCTATTATAAAATGGCTTAATGTGAGTATAAAGCGGCTGATCTACTTTATGTACATGTATGTATCATGGCTAAACTTTTGCACTAACAAATAATCTTGATCCAAGTTGGAGAATCAAATCCTGCAGCTGCAACTGATTCCAAGGGTCAAGTCCATTCCCCCAAGCTCCAATTAATGTGATAAATAATCTTAGTCTCAATCTGTTTGCTGAAATGGCCAAGATCCAATGGAGCCATGTTTCACTTGTAAGCTATTCAATCTTTTTGGGTCACATTTTTTCTCTTTTTTATAAGAGAAGAAATTAATAGGAATTTGTGTATACTTTTGATCACCTGTACAAATCGGTTTTAAGCAAAAATTATATATCAAGTGCGAGACTAAAATTGAGTGGTATATTTCAGCTAAATTTTAATGTGAATAATTCCAATTTCCAAATAATGATGTCTACAAGCTTGCCAAACTTGACTTGTCCAAAGGCACACCAACCTACCAAACTTTTGCATGGACCAACGCTAAAAGAGCACATCATACAACTATTCATCATTTAAATAATAAAAAAAATATGCAAAATGAGAACCCGGGGCCCCATTCATCATTTAAATAATCTCTCGACGACACGTTTCATTAGACTAATTTTTGCTGAATCAAAATACGATTATCAATAAATAATTCTTTTTTATTTAAGGAGATCTCAATCATTAAATTATTATTGGATTAAAAATTTGTAAATAATAATTTACTTTCATCAACTTAATTCATCGAAAATAAATATATTTTCAAATAAAATAAGATTAAGCTATTTTTATTTTTTTACTCTTGCAATTATTATTCTAAAACCTACTGATAAAACTAAAAGCTATTTAATTAAAAAGTAGCAATTTAAAATTATTCTTTAATTATTTTAAAAAAATCATCTATCATATAAATTAATTATGACGGAATTTGTATGATGAATGAAAAAAATAATACTAACCTATTCATTAAAAATTAATTTAAAATAATAATGTGCCCATGGAGATCTGAGGCTTAGATCATCGTCGTCCACGTGGCAAATGATGCCATATGAGGGTAAAATTGTCATTTAACTATCGCAAGCCTCGAGGCAGTTTAGTTGTTAGATTACGACGTCGGACGCCTTTTTCTACCGTAATAACTTTTTCTAAATTCCCGTAAAGCCCCTCACCGTTCCATCAATTCACGAATACACTCCGATAACTTCTAGGCAACGTCCTGGTGACCTTTTATGACAATTCACGTGATCCTGATGCAGCTTTCTTACACGTGGCGAATCGCACGGCGGTGAGACGGGTGGCAGCTTAAGAGGCGTTGCTCTCGAGGAGCAACGTACCCTGATGAGCTCTCGATAAATACCCCGTTATTTGTCTCCGGGGGACACATTACAAAATAATAAAGGAGAATTATTTTGCGAAAAAACCCACTGTTCAAGTTTCCTTTTACATCTCAGCCCTCCATTGCTTCGTCCATGGGATCCGAGCTCATCTACCGCGGCGGCTCGTCGCCGGCCGCCGGAGAAGTCGCCGAAGGTTACTCTCCGAAGCCGGAGAAGCGCTTCCTCTGGCTGTTGCGGCCCCTGCGATACGTCCTCCGCGAGCAGCGCCTCCTCTTCGTCCTCGTCGGCGCGGCCATCGCGACCCTCGTCTTTTCCTTCGCGCCCTCCGGCGCCCCTTCCTCGTCTCTCGGCACGCACCACCTCATGGCTGACTTTGGACGGCAGTCCTCGTCTTATTCGTCTCTGGTGCCCTCGGGGTTCGCCGGCGGAGCGCAGCATCGGGCGGCGTTCGAGACGGTGACGAGGGGATTCGCTGGAGGGAAGATACCGCTGGGGATCAAGCGCAAGGGGCTCCGCATCCTGGTCACCGGCGGCGCGGGGTTCGTGGGGAGCCACCTGGTGGACCGGCTGATGGAGAGGGGCGACAGCGTGATCGTGGTGGACAACTTCTTCACGGGGCGGAAGGAGAACGTGATGCACCACTTCGGCAACCCGCGTTTTGAGCTCATCCGCCACGATGTCGTGGAGCCGCTGCTCCTCGAGGTCGACCAGATCTACCACCTCGCCTGCCCCGCCTCCCCTGTTCACTACAAATTCAACCCCGTCAAGACCATCATATCCTTCTTCTACTGCAATTTTTTCTGCAATCAAAATCGTTTTTTTCTCGCTGCATTAGATCCGTTAAATCGTAAAGTTCGCGTCTTTCTATTTGGCTTTTTGAATTCTTGAATGGATTATATAGTTCAATTGTTTATTATACAAACCGGTTTCCGAATTTGGATTTTTTTGAGTTCTCAGTAATCGTAGTTTTTTTTTTGTCTGATCACAAAGTTTGGATCTTTGCCCATTTGTTCTGTATGTACCACGTGATGGGAGTCTCAAAATTTTGGATTCACGTCCTCTTTTCCTGTTCATTATTTACTTCTGTTGTTTTTATGGGATCTTGAGCTACCTGTTTTGATGGGCTTCTCAAAAGTTTGGAGTTTTGTTTGCTCAAAAATCAGCATCTGTTCCAGGGATTCATGAGAATTCAGAGCCTTCGTTCTTTCTGCTTTGAAAGGAGTCGTTTAGTTGCATGATTGGAACTGCATCTATGATGCATGTTTGTACTGTTCTCGTCGTTCTTGTGCTTTGCATGTTGAATCATTTCATTTGGCAAGAAACAAGTGGGTCCTCTTGCAGAGGTCCCTTTTTGTTGATTCCCTACAGTTTATTGGTATGCCCGTAGTACTGTTGGCTTGTGATTTGGAATCCTATTGCTGTCTTCTTTTAGCTTCTTCGATGCATCGAACGAGCTCGAGTGCAAAAAGCAGAGAAAGATAATAACATTGATGCCAACTTTTGCTTTGGTGAGATGCCTTAATTCATGTAGCTTGTTGCTGTTGATGTGGAGTGCACAAGACCAATGTGGTGGGAACCCTGAACATGCTTGGCTTGGCCAAGAGAGTTGGTGCCCGGTTCCTCCTCACCAGCACCAGCGAAGTCTATGGCGACCCCCTGCAGCACCCTCAAGTTGAGACCTACTGGGGCAATGTCAATCCCATTGGTAAGTAAAAAGTTGCTTGCAATTTTCCATCCAAGTATTCCATCTCCCTTTCAATCTCTTAGCTGTAAAAGGACGTTCAGAGAATAGTCCGCTGCAACTTGGCTTCATACCAACTTTGGGGTCCCCAGAATTGGACACTTTATAGTATGTCAGCAGGAAGTTTGGGACTTGGCAAGTAGTGGACCAGAGCCTGTTCAAAGTGTCCATCTGACGTTTACTCCTTGTATTGCTGCCTGCTGTGTTTAATGCTCAGGGACTGCATCTGACACGTTCTGTGCTCTTGTTTGTACCCATTGCAGGCGTTCGGAGCTGTTACGACGAGGGCAAGCGAACTGCTGAGACTCTGACCATGGACTACCATCGCGGAGCCCAAGTCGAGGTCCCTTTTCCATCCTAACAAAATCCTACATGCAATCTGTTGTACTGCTTCATGCACAATGTTTTGACAGTGTCAAATTGTGATCGATACAGGTGAGAATTGCCCGGATCTTCAACACCTACGGGCCTCGGATGTGCATCGACGATGGCCGCGTCGTCAGCAACTTCGTTGCACAGGTGCAATTCGGGATAAAGTTATCCTTTTTAGATATGTAATTGAATGTGAGATGGATTACTTTGTCAAGTGCCTGGTTGTTAACTAATTGGTGCAATGACTTCAGGCCCTGAGGAAGGAGCCACTAACTGTTTACGGGGATGGAAAGCAAACAAGGAGCTTCCAATACGTTTCTGATCTGGTAGGGTCTTCTTCTTCTTCATACCAACTGTCCTTGTTTGCTTCTTGCCTATCTCTCTTATTTTGGTTATGATGTATATTATCCTAAGCAATTCTGAGGACCAAGTCATTACAGTCCCTGTCATGATGCAATTTGGGGTCTACAGGGACCTGCTAATTATTTAAAAATCAACTGAGAACGCCACTGGAGTTGTTGGTGTGAGTTGGTCCAAGGACATTTGGACATCAAGCAACAAAAGTTCCATGTGAGAAAAGAACCTAAATCATATAAAATGTCAATGTAGCTGCCCAAGTTGACACCTAATTCCCACTTTTGCATTGCCCCATTGGGTCTTTATATTTGGAGGCTTACTAAGCATGGCCATATTCTTAACTCCATTATTCCCTTAGTTACACTAAAGTTGGAAACTTTGTTACGTATCATTAAGCTTGAATCCTTCTCATTTGGCATCACTAATCCTCCATTTGGCATCATGTTCTATTTGGAAACAAGTCCCCTACATGAAACAACTGCTCTCCTTTGTTTGGCCCAGTCGTTACTAGAAATTTTATGCCACAATTGTACTGTTGAGGTGAATATGATTCTAAACTTTACACAAATGCAGGTTGAGGGGTTGATGAGGCTCATGGAAGGAGAGCACGTTGGCCCATTCAACTTGGGAAACCCTGGGGAGTTCACCATGCTGGAGCTTGCCAAGGTGGTGCAGGACACCATTGATCCGAATGCAAAGATTGAGTTCAGGCCCAACACAGAGGACGATCCCCACAAGCGCAAGCCTGACATCACCCGGGCGAAGGAGTTGCTCGGCTGGGAGCCTAAGGTCTCTCTCCGGCAAGGCCTTCCTCTCATGGTATCGGACTTCCGCAAGCGTGTCTTCGGCGACCATGCGGATTCCACTGCTACTGTCAGTCAAGCAGCTTGAGTGTTCATATTTGCTTATGTCAATTGCTCTTAAGCTTGTTGCATCACATGCATGAAGGGAAAAGAGTTACTATAAGATCGAAGAGCTCCTGTTTGCAAGTGTTATCAAAGAAGATTGATCAAGGAAAACAGAAAAAAATTAGGGGTATCATCTGCATTCCTAATTGGGATGGTGGCCGTTACTGTTAGTTGTAATAGCTTGCTGCAGACTAGGAGAGCTAGCTGCATTACAGTAGTAATTTGTTCCTTTTTCATATATGTATAATTTTTTTTTCTTCATGAATCAATCAGCTCATTTCTGTTTCTAGTAAATTTCAAATATGATTTGATTATAGAAAGTTAGATTCTTTTTTTTTTTTTGGAGAGGTCTTATAGTGTTATATCGTTGCGCCTCCTACAACTTTGTGTTTCTTGTTGTTAATTGTTGGTTTGAAGATAGTAAATTTGTGTGATCTATACCTCTTCCTTCCAAGACAATTAATTTGAATTGCGGATATAAATATAAAGATATTTTTTCTATTGACATAAGTTTTTTAAGATGTCTAATTTTGTGTTGAATTTTGGATTAGATCTCGATCGGATATAAATATAATTTCTTTTATCGGCTTAAAATTCAAAATGTATTAATAACATCTCATTTAAGCATATTTAGGCGGATACTTCAAATAATTTTAAACATAATTCGAACAATTCAGTAGGTATGTATGTATTCATATCCTCCAAATACATTGTTATAAGATAAAAAAAGTTTACCGACGCCTGAATTATATTTCTTTATCGCAAGCAAACGAACATATCTCACATGCATTTTTCTTTACATATGTTTTGTCGTAATATTGAGGCTTATTTGAGACATGAAAGATGTGAGATATTGTGGATGTACTTATTGGCGGTGGGAAGTATAGTCATGATTAAAACGAGCAAATTTGTGAGGCCGATATGATTGAAACAAAAATGAATTTCCCCTTTTTTATAAGAAAAAAAAATGCATATATTTTTGGGGAGCCATTTAATTAATTTGGAATCATGAACAAGGGGGACCGTGACAGTATCTAGTGGTGGGTGCTTGTCTATAATTTGAGTCTTTTGACTCGTTCGCATCCAATCATGCATTACAAATTGAAAGCTATGTATGGCTGCAGCTAACGCCTATGAAAAGCATCCTTATATGTATGCCTGAATTTTATATATATATTATCTCACCTCCTTGGTCTTAAGTATATATACCTCATAATGCAGCAAAAAAAATGTGTTGTATATATACAATACTACTTTTAACCTTAAAGTTGACATGATATTTTTATTTAATTATATTTAAAATAGATTTAGTGATCTAAGATTCTAAATCTGCATTGCATATATGCAACACATTCATTATCCTATGCCATAAATTCTTTTTTTTTTCTCTCTCAAAATTTTAAATAAAATTATTATGATTTTTTTAAGATATTAATATTAAATTAGAAGTACTACTAACAATCCTAAAAAGATAAGTGAATAGAAAAAAAAACATATTTATTGTATTTACATTCTTAATGTTTCCCTCACATATGGATAAATGACAATTTTAATACAGTAAAAGTACACGAACAACTAAAAAAAACTCAACTTTTTACTCTAATGTTGTTTAACGTAAATATGCTAATTGTTTAAAAACTTAACTAGATATAAAAAAGCATTATCATTAGATTTATATTTTTAACAATCAAAATACGAAGTATATTATAATTGAATTAGATAATTCTTGAAAATAAATAAACAAAGAAAAGGCTGAAGTATAATTTTGCAGAACTCATAATGCTGCAAGTCGCGCGCCTTACGATTGCACAGCTCAAGAGCATCTGTACATCAAGGTTTGTTATGACTTCATTCTTGTCCATGGTGTGTGAAATCCAAAGCCACCACTCAGTCTTTTCCTGCATGTCCATGGTATGTAGTTGCTGTCATGCTACCGACCAAGCACACCTACCATCCACATTCTCACACAGCTCAAGGAATCTTCTCAACCATATTACAGAAAGAAAAACAATGTCATAATGCATAGCAGACCTTTCTTCCATGAATCCTGCATCTCAGAGTTGACAAGCAGTAGAATCTGCAGGAATCTGATTGGAGGAAATGGATGCTCCACTTAGATTGTTGCTTCTTATCAGGAGCTTATACAAGAGTTTGCAATCCTTGCATGGAATCTCTGTCCCTTGTATCTTGTGAAACAAAACAATCTGAAACAGCAGCATTATCAAGTGTTTTAAGCTCCTGCTCGAGATTTGGACATTAGATTTCTGAAACTGTAAGAGGAAATCAGAAACAGGTTATGGGCTTGTAATGTTCAGCTAATGAGATCTCTTTATAGGATTAAGGTTAGAATTCTAAAAAATTCAGAATTACCAAGTGGACCTGCTCTGCCATTTGCACCTTCATGGCTGCACTGATGTGACTTCTTTAAATTGGCCAGAAGAAGTCAGCAACATGCAAGTCTCCCTACCACAATTAATGCCTGTCTCGAAGCGACGGTGAATAAACCCAACCAAAGAGAAAAGAAAAGGAGAGAGGCAGCTGCTAACTCTGGTCCTGGGCGTGAAAGAATTAAGACAAAGGAGAGAGTGAGTCCAATTGCGTAGGAAAGTGATGGACAGGCCCTCTTTACCTGTCCCATACGTTCCACATGATTGCATGAATAAACAGGGAACTTACAAATCATACAGTACAGTTGAATCTTCATGGCATTCATGGCTTTGTTTTCAGCTATAAGCTCTACATCAGCAACATGTGCTATCAAACTGTTGCGCACTCAGCCAACTTTAAGACAAAAAAGACAGAAGATGCACCCAACAGTAATATGTTGGAGTAACATTTTTCTTCATATCTTCCCTAATTAGTTAAGTACGAAGAATCTAGCAACTACTAAATTACGGCAACATTTTATAGCATTACTGCCTAATCATGTATAACAATGTAACATCAAATCATCCTAGAAACATTACATTCCTAGCTGTTTCTTGTGGTTCAGTATTGATTTCTGTCAATGAGATAAGTTTATGTGAAACTCTGCAGGAACTACTGAGAATAATTTTCAGAATATACACTAAGAGGACATTTCTCGTGACCTGTTTTCTATATTTATCAACATCAGTAACATCAATAAGACAATAACATGACATCATTGCAAAATATGCTATGAAAACTATCCTTGCCCTATTAGACTATTAGTTATCTTATAATCAGCCATAAAAAGGAAACGTTACTGGTTAGGCTTCACCAAAAGGTAATATCTAAATTAGTAACCGAGTGATGATTTCTTTCTGACCTGATCATGTAATGGAACCATAGTAAACGATTGGATTGCAGGGTTCCCCGTTCTTCCTTAATGCCTGAACATTATTAATGTCAATAATCTCAGAACTAGTGATCCTTCATCAGTTCATCTGATACACCTTGCGTGCCACTTTCTCTCATGTTCATCTAATGTGACTTTTCTAGCTTTCCAAGAGTTAGCATATATTTCGACATTAATATTTGAAACAACTCCAAATTCTCCAGTTAATGGTCTCTAACATTTCTGGATATATACAAGGATATATATGCCACAAGTAAAGAAGCTAACTATATTATATCATGCCATTTGCCATGAAAACATAGTGGTGGTGCATATTGACATGCTCCCATACAAAAATCCTTTGTTCCCAAAGAACATAAAGTATATTTAAGTACTTGCTTAAATGGTTTTAAAATTATGTTTTTTCTTTGATAAGTGTAGTTCTTCCAAGAAGGTGGCGAATGTGTGATTAAAACTGCTGTCCACATATTCTGAAATCAGAACATGCATAGTGAAAGAATAATACATGTTCATTTTACTTTGGATCCAGTTGTATTTATTTTCTGTGAAAATTTATTCATCATATTGCACTTTATGGATGCTTAATAGATGTCTTATGCACGCGAAGTGATGTTAGTCACATTCATTCGACAAGGAGCTAAACAGTGCCAGATCAGACACAGATAAAAATACAACACACACTAGGAAAATCATAATTCCTTGAAATGTTTGTCATAAATGACATAATCTTATGCAAGGACTATTCAGTTTTTTGCGATTTTCTCCGCACTTTTTTCCGATTTTCTGCTCATGATAAACATTGTCCACTAATTGTGCATGGACATGCACATGCAGGAGGCTCAATTAGAATAGATCAGAACAGAGAAAGACCCTCAGCTTCTTTGCAACTATGACGTTTGAATGATTGGAGAACATAAGCATGTTCTGTGTGTGCTTCATTTAAATCCAAAGCTTTATGTTACATATTATAAATCAAAGCCAGTAGCAATGATTTGTGTTCTCTTCTATAATTCTCTTTTGTATAAGAAAAAATAAGCACCTAGGAACGTTGACTTGTAAGAAGGTTAGGCCGAAACTATTACAAGCAATCAAAGTCCACGTTCTGTTCATGTGAACTCTAATGCCACTGATCAGCTAAATTTATTGAAAAATCATGCCACCACAAACTTATTTTAACAATATTGAATGAGCACGAATTCTGACAATATATAGAGGTGACTGCCACTGAAGTTTATGTGCTGATGATTGAACCATTAATTATAGTATTTCTTTCCCTACAACTAGATTTCAACTAGCAAAATGGTCAAAATAAGTTGGAGAGTTTTCAGGGCAAGAAAAACTTCATTGTCTTCCAAATTATGCTCTTGACTTTAAGATTCAGAAAAAGTTCTACCTGTTCCTAGACATCCTATTTTCTTCGCATAGTAGCTGAATTCGCAGGTCAATGATGAGAAGAATGTCTTCACTGTGGAGCTTGCATTAAGTGAATGCAAACTGTTTGCGGATAATAATTGAAGCATTAATATGGATTTATAAAAGGAAAAAAAGAATATGTAGTGTGTTGCCCCCTTTGTAAAAGGTGCAGTTTTTCTCATTCCGTTGATAGAGTTGAATCTTGTCTTGTTTACGGCATGACGAAAATATTTGCATCGTTAGAAGAGTTCCCAAAATTGATAATTATGTTCGTTAATATTACAAGAAATACATGAGAGAGATTAAGGAGGCACCAAATTTAACTAGATTCACTTTTAACCAAGTTATGTTCTCGAGCGGCTGCTAATTTTTTTTAATGTAAAATAATATATAATATAAGATGAAGAATAACTTAAACTCTAAGAAGTTTATCAATCCAACGTAATTGTCGTATGAAATATTATTCAAGAGATGTTATTGTATTGGGATCCTATAGATTTATTTTTAAGTTAAGATTCTTAACATTATCAACTATTAATCTTTTGTGAAGAAACTTGCTTGGGGGGGTTACAAGAATATCAAAGCTTAACATGGGATAAAAATGTGATAAATTGAACTCTGAAAATAAATAGGAACCTGATGTTGACAAAGAGAACTTTTATTATATAGCTAATGACTATTAGGGTTCAGATCTCACAAGATAAAATTTATGCAATTTTAATATATAATATTATCTTACGGCATTTTTGTTAATTTCTTGGCCAATTATATTAGATACAAACCTTTTTATAATTTGAAAAAAAAATAACTACATAGATTGTCTTCAATTCGATTATGCTTCATTTTACTGTAAGACGTTTGTACTTACTAAGAATCATATGTATGGATTAGGATAAAAAAGAAGTGTATGATTAGTTAAATTCGATCAAAATCTATTTTTTTATTTGAATGTTGAGTTAATCAGATAATAATAATTTTATAGATCTAAATATGTTTAAACTCATTAGCACAATTTTCAATTAATACAAATCCATTTGCAAATAAATTGTTCAACATCAAATGGCCTATATCACATTCCTTTCATTATTTTCTTCAAATTTGACGAGATCCAAAGGCCTATAATACATGTAAATATCATTGATGCTTCTATGAAAGAAATATAACTCCACCATGCACTAAAGCTTGCCAAATTTGACTTGTCAAGTGATATGCACGCCGGTGCCATGGTACCTAGTCCTCAACCTAAAACCAAGTCCAAAGTCCATTCTACTAAGTTAAAAAAATGCATAAAACTATAGATCCTATGGCCCCCTCCTAACTTTTCGATATATAAAATATATATATACGTATATATTAGTAGTTATATTCAATAAATAAATTAAATACTAACAAATTATTATAATTAGCTAATTGGCATAGTGGATAGGTGGTTTTGACAAGCATTTAGAGGTCTAGGATTAAAATCTAAATCCTTCCCATATTTTTTAATTTATTATTATATATTTTGGTCCTCCCCCTAGTATTTTGGCCCCTCCTATCTTTTCTTCCTGGGTCCGTCCATGTATAGATCATATATTATTACAATTATTCGATCACGAATCTCGCCAAAATGTATAGTTTGGTTGAATTATAAAATGTCACAATTTGAGAAATTTGAAAAAGACATAAACCTTTAATACTTTGACGTCGTGTGCAGGCAATAACTCATAATAAAAAAATGAACAAATATTCATGGCAAAAGCTTGGCCCCATTTTTGCTTTTGTTTATCATACATGCACGACATATGTGCCATTTTTTTTTTCAAATAGTGACTTGGCCCTCTCAAATTTGATATTAATAATTGAAAAGGTACTAATATTTTTTATAATATCAATATTATTGACATCCATTTTTTTTGTAAATTTTGTTTCAAAGACTACTTATTTCGGCTGAAGTTTGGACTCTTTTCTAACAATACTAAGCTAATGTATTAATTTATGTCAAACAACTAATTAAATTATTAAGAATATAAATACAAATATATATTTTTTAACGGTTTAAGTTTTTAAGATAATTAGTATCGCATTCAATTTACTATGATATGCCAAAAGATCCGGAGTTCAAATTACATGTAGTAAGCAAAAAAAAAAAAATTAAAGTCCAGAAAATATCTGTTAAAATATATAAGCCATAAATAAGGATATTAAAAAAATACGTTATTGATGTTGATTTATATTATAAAATATCTTTTAGTATGATCATAAATATAAAAATCATAAACATATAGTGCCTAAAAAACGTTTCATAAATTAATAATATATTTTTTAGTTAAAAAAAATACTTGAGAAAAGTAAGATGAACTTTTTTACATTAAAAATTATTTTATTTATATTATTTTCACATCACCAACCAAGGGCGGAGTCAAGGGGGTGCAAGAGGGTGCACTGATACTCCCGAACTCCGTTAAGTAATTGTCTTATTAGTTAATATCAAAATCAGTAGGTTGTGCAGATGGTTAGAGAGGAAGTGGATGAGGTCATTATTCGAATTCCTTGACTGTTCTATTTTTTTTCCTTTACTTAATTTATCTTTTTCCATTTTTACTTTCTTATTATTTATTCTTTACCTTTACTCATATCTTATCTAATATACTCCTTCATAAGATATAATTTATTTATATTATATTAATATTTATTCATTCATTAATAATATTATTTATATATACTATATTATATATTTTTACTTATTAATCTATGTTTATATCATATAAATCTACTTATTATTATATCACACGCATAAAACTATATATTTTTTTATGAAAACATATCTCAATATTATATTTTTTATTTTATTATTTTTATTTAATTATGAATTAATGTTATAATATCATATTCATATTTTTAAATGTTCACATTTTTTTATTTTCTATTTTTAAATGTTTAAAACAAAAACGCTCTTCAAGTTCCATCGACGAAGCTAAGGCTCCCTTTTCTCCTTCCCATATTTGAAATCATAGGTGCGTTGAGTGAAATTGATGTAAATATCTTAAATTACATTAAGCTATTTCAACAAGACATTAATAATTATAATTGAAAATATAAATTAATGTTTAAAATAATTTTTGAATTATATAAATAACTATACGAGCAATTGTGCACTCCCTCGATAAAAGTTCTGGCTTCGGCACTGTCATCAACAATGATTGACAATGTTAAGATTATATTTTTCGAGAAGAAAGTAGTAGTCCCAAGTTTGAATTTCAATAAGACTATTTTAGTCAAAATGTATCTTCGTTCGCTCTCGTTTGAATATCGAATTAGTCATATTGCTAATAACTCTAGATATCGATGAGTTTCGACCGAAAAAGAATTACTAAGTTAAATTTTGAGAAAACTCATATAAAAAATATTTTTTAATATTAATAATATAAATATAAAGATGAAACTTTTTCTATTACTTAATATCTTTAGTTTTTAACAAAATCGCTGGATAGTAAATTAATCACGGTTCAGAAGAGTGATCCCATGTTCATGACCTCCCCTAAATGGAGCCGAATCTCGTCCGTCCGATCTTCCAATAACACCTCATATTAATTACAAATATGTTCTGAAATTGCATTTGATCTAAACAAATTCAAGTGATCAACTGCCGGACAGATTCTTTTTGCCTTCTCCATATGCAACCTCTCAAACTCATCCAATAATTCAAAGTAACAAAATACTTAAACGAATCAACGAATTGAATTGTGATGAAAAGGAAGTGACGTTCCACTGTGATACAAGTAAAGATTAACAAACATGTGAAACAACAGATTTTATTTGTCATCTCTTTATGTTTGATAATTTTCATATGTTACATTCATTTTTTTAGGATCGAATAATTAACTAGAAAAAATGACCTAAATAGATAGTTTCGATTTGACACGAAAAGAACCTTCAATTCTAGTGATTCGGGCATTATTTTTGTTGTTTGGTAAATGAAATAATCAAATAAAATGATAGAAATTAGAGTTTGGAATGAAGATATTGATAAAGTTCCCATATTAGCAAATTGAGATTAAAAACGGTTAGAGATTTATATTTTTATTTCAATTTTATCTTTGTACAATTATATGATATTTCTATCTTATCTTATATTTTTCTTCTCGTTGTTATCTTGTTACTATTCAACTACTTTATTTAAAAAAAATATCATATATCTAAATCAGGTATGTACACTTAATTTACTTTTAGAGTACTTTCATTTATTATAAAAAAGATAAATTAAATCAGTTTTTTATGAATTTTTAATCTTTCATGATAAAAAAAACATTTACAAACAAAATTTCATCATAATAAAATATTAATTTAAATTAGTATAATGTTTTTGAAACAAATAATTTATCATGTGTGCCAATTATATATTTTTTCTTAACTAATTTTATGTTATATTTATTAAGCATTTATCTATTAATTCTCTAATTCGTTATCTTTTCATCCAATCATCGGCTGCTATTAGATTACTAGTATAGTTTTGCAAATCACTAATTATACCAAATAGAGACTATTATAAACGTATTCAATGATCTACTTGATTCTATAAAAAAATGAAATTATCATTTCATGACATTGGTGCTCTCGTTGGGCTATTATTCACAAGATTCCCGAATTTCCACTCTCAAGAAATCTTTGTAACAAAAAAAAAACAAATAGAAATTATAATCTATCGCTCTAAAAATATAAATTAAATAAATACATTACTCATACTACAAAAAAAAAGCAAATGATCTTCACTTAGATATTGGTCAAAATGAATACTTCGACAACCAAACTTAACACAATTATATCCTAAATTTATTAATTTAGAATTTTATTTTTTTAAGTCGCTAATTTAATTAAGAAATATCATTATATTTTTTTATAGTCATGAATATCGGCACCCCGACGAGTAAAAAAAAAAGTGCACTTCGGCGAAGGGCATCTCCACGTGGCAGGCTAAGACATGTTGCTCCCCAGGAACAACGTAACGGAGCCTTCGAGGACTTCGAATAGTTCATAAATACCCCTCTCGTTGGACTGCGGCACGATCCACGCGCCCATCTCTCAGTTCGCATTTATGTAACTATACTTCCTGATAATTACAACCCGCTCCCTGACTCCCCAAGTTTTCTTTTACAGAAAGGTCCCTCTCCATCTCTCTCTCTCTCTTCTCTCTCTCTCTCTCTCTCTCACCTTCTTTCTTCTTATTAACTGCCACTTTCTGCAGAGCTCCCTCGTACCACCTTCCACGTTACGTTCCAGTCCTCTCGACTTCCATGGGATCTGAGCTCATCCACCGTGGCGGCGGCCACGACGGGCACGGTGGCGTCTCCGACGACGCCGCCGGAAGGTACTCCCCGAAGCCGGAGAAGCCCCTCCTCTGGCTGTGGCGCCCCCTGCGCTACGTCTTGCGCGAGCAGCGCCTCCTCTTCGTCCTCGTCGGCGCGGCCATCGCCTCCCTCATCTTCTCGTTCGCGCCTTCCGGTGCCAGCTCCTCCGCCGCCTCGGCCGTGGGCGCGCACCTCATGGTGGACTTCGCCCGGCAGTCGTCGTCAGCGCCGTCGTCTCTGATGCTCGCCGGCGGCGCGCGACACCGGGCGGCGATCGAGACGGCGGCGAGGGGCTTCGTCGGGGGCAAGATACCGTTGGGGCTCAAGCGCAAGGGGCTCCGGATCGTGGTTACCGGCGGCGCGGGGTTCGTGGGGAGCCACCTGGTGGACCGGCTGATGGAGAGGGGCGACAGCGTGATCGTGGTGGACAACTTCTTCACGGGGCGCAAGGAGAACGTGATGCACCATTTCGGCAACCCGCGTTTTGAGCTCATCCGCCACGATGTCGTGGAGCCGCTGCTCCTCGAGGTCGACCAGATCTACCACCTCGCCTGCCCCGCCTCCCCTGTTCATTACAAGTTCAACCCCGTCAAGACCATCATATCCTTTCTCTACCTTAAAGATCACATTTTTTATTCAATCGGATCGGTGTTTAGTCATAAAAATTGCTCCTTTATGTTTTGATCTTCCTCTGTTCTTTCATGGATTCTCATATATATGATCTTTTCTGCATTTCCAGTTTCATCTCGTTTTAAAAACATGTTTTTTCCCCTCTGTTCATTGGCATTTTTTAAGTCTTGATCTTAATGTTCTGATTTTTGGGATTATGAAGTTACGACTTTTACCTGACGGCAGATGTAAAAGTTTGAAATTTTATCTTTGTTTTATCTGATGATACAAAACTGGATTGTTTTATCTCGTTTCTCCGTTCATTAATTCTTCTGTTGATAACTGTGGACGGCCCCCTTTCCTGTTCCACTTGTGTTATTTGTCTGCAAACTGTCATGAAGCAATGGATCCACTGTCCGTGATTTGTTACTGTTTGTCCTTGCTGTTTCAGGAAGTTCTTTTGTTCTTGTTTCTTATCTCTCATTTTGTCATCTGAGTATTTGAGACTTTTCTGCATGCACGATGCATCCCTCTCGGAAATCCTCCATTTCACTAGTGGCGATTGGTTTGTGGTTGGGTGGAACGTTGCTTCCTCTCTCCATTAAAGTTTCCTTGGATGAGGTTGCTGAGAACCTGACGCCAACTTTTGCTTGTTGAAATGCCTTAATTCATGTAGCTTGTTGCTGTTGATGTGGAGTGCACAAGACCAATGTGGTGGGAACCCTGAACATGCTCGGCTTGGCCAAGAGAGTTGGTGCTCGGTTCCTCCTCACCAGCACCAGCGAAGTCTATGGCGACCCCCTGCAGCACCCTCAAGTTGAGACCTACTGGGGCAATGTCAATCCCATTGGTATTCATCTCTCTCTCTCTCTCTCTCTCTCTCTCTCTCTCTCTCTCTCTCATGACAAAGCTCCAGAGCTGACAAGAGAGCATGTGATGGTTAAAAGCTTACGTTAGAATCTTTTGTTTTCGTGCGTTGAACGAATCCAAATATAAAAAAAAAGAAACTTTCTGCATGAACGATTCTGAGCAGTATCTAACATGTCTTGGTGCGTGGTTGGCTGCGTGCCGGTGGCCGCTCTGGTGGACCATTGCAGGCGTCCGGAGCTGCTACGACGAAGGCAAGCGCACAGCCGAGACCCTGACCATGGACTACCACCGTGGCGCCCAAGTGGAGGTCACCCCCCTGCTTTGCTCTTTCCATTAAACGACTAACTTGCATTGGACTTCTATAGTTAAAATGCCACTACTTTAGTTCTTCTGATCCAGTGAAGTTGATAACATGTTACAGGTGAGGATTGCTCGGATCTTCAACACCTACGGCCCGCGCATGTGCATCGATGACGGCCGAGTCGTCAGCAACTTTGTTGCACAGGTGATCCTTCTTTTCTCCATTTGTCACAAAATGATTAATGTCGTTTTCAGGGAATGTGATTTGTTATTTGCTCAATGTAATGTTCTTTTTATATGCAATGACCTCAGGCATTGAGGAAGGAGCCACTAACAGTGTATGGGGATGGGAAGCAAACAAGGAGCTTCCAATATGTTTCTGACCTGGTAGGGTCTTCTACTCCTTCCTGTTTCTCTACCAACTTCGTGGCCTACCTGCATGTTGTGTAGTCATTAAATATTATATTCAGCAAAGCAAATGCCAGAGAACTATATATATTCTCGACCCCCTTTGGAGTTGATACGCTTTTAAGACCACATGCATTGAAGTACTCAGAGAGTGGACCTGTAGGAGGTTGGTGTGTGTGGGCAGGTTCAAAGGGGCATCCATGGGGACATCAAATAGTAACAAAGCCATCATGTGCCCGGTTGCTTAAACTATTGAGAGGCACAGACCAGCAGCCCAACTTGGCAATTCTTTAAGCTTTCATCTCGTCCCCACTTTGCACTGTGTTGCTCCCCTTTTGCCTCTCCTATTCGTCTGCACGTTCTTGTTCTTGCCTGAGCATGGCCGTATCCTTAGCTCCAAAATTTTATTTGTTCATCTCTGTGCCTGTATCTATCATCACTATGCATGATTTGTGGATGCTGTGAACAATTAGAGTGTCACAATATGATCCACAGATGGGATAGATGAGTTTTTTTTTTTTGGTGCGCCATGCAGTGAATACACAGAAAATGTGTGTTCGAAAAAAAAAATGCTTATTAGATTATTGAACAACAAAATGCAGGTGGAGGGGCTGATGAGGCTTATGGAAGGGGAACATGTCGGACCATTCAACCTGGGGAACCCCGGGGAGTTCACCATGCTCGAGCTTGCAAATGTTGTGCAAGAAACCATTGATCCTAATGCTAAGGTCGAATTCAGACCAAACACAGAGGATGACCCGCACAAGCGCAAGCCTGACATCACCCGTGCCAAGGAATTGCTCGGCTGGGAGCCCAAGATCTCTCTCCGTCAAGGCCTTCCTCTCATGGTCTCGGACTTCCGCAAGCGTATCTTCGGTGATCACTCGGATACTGCCGTATCCACTGGCACTGGTTCTGCTTAAGTCTTGCATTGATCGTGTTACTGTCAATACTTACACCAGGATGTCGAAATGCAATTCATGGGCTTGAGAACAGAACAAATACCACAGAAGAACTCCATTCGAAGATACAGAAAAGAGACTGACAAAGATGATCAACTTGTTTTATCTGCTTTCTTAGTTTACGGCTCATTATTCCTTTTACTGTTAATTAGCAGTATTAGCTGCCATGGCTGTGGAAAAGAGAGAAGCTACCTATGCTGCAGCAGTACCCGTGCCATATGAATATTTTCTGTTCTTTTTTCTTTGGTTTTGATATTTTTTCCCTTTAAACATTGAAGCTATTGGTAAATTTTCAGTTAACTACGGTTTTAAACATAGATGTTACATTCTTTATCAAACAGGTATCAGCCTCGCTCTCTTCTCATACATATTTTGTGTGATAATTGTCTGCATTTAGCACAATGTTTCATTCAGAATTATGATGATCGAGTAAAATACCTATCCGTCTTTTTTCTGTGCTGTTACTTACAGTTGATGTCAATGGCCTCTGGGTTGTGTTGAAACATTGTTTGCACTCGTCATAATTCATGGTTGAGTTAATACAATTAGTAAACAGATATGCAGAATTTTTCACCTCTCGAGTGAAACCGTGTTTGGCCCGTTGTACCATCACTTAACAGTCCCCATAAACATGTCACTATGTTTGTGATCTCCTTCCTCACATACTAATCACAGAATACACTTGAGTGTTCTGCTCGGTACAGTAATATCATGCATCCTAGTAATGCCGTGTGCGCGCCATGTCAAGCCGCAGAGAAAGCATCCATTAGCCGCCCGGCAGCTGCCAGCATCCTTGAAAGGAATCACTTTTGGCTGTCATCGGCAGGCAGATGGAGTGCCTCCTGTCAAGCCAGGCGATGATGTTAACGAACATAACATCCGCATTGTTGTCTGGCTCACCGGATGTAAGGCTGTGCGACATCCCGGGATAGAGCTTCATGGTCTTGTCCGCTCTCTTGGCATGCCCATACAGAAGCCCGGCTGACCTCCAATCAGTCACCATGTCTGCCTCTCCATGAACTACTAAGAACGATTACCTGTAGGGTTGGCCACTGTTATACCATGCAAACACCGACAACTGTAACTGGACAAAATACTGGCTTGGTAAGTAGAATTTTTTGGCACAAGGCATACTGTATGGGACGTGAATTTACTATGGCAACAATAAACAGTGTTTATTATTAGTCCAATTATGGTAATCTCATTGTTCATTCTCTTGGCCAATTTAAGAGAGAAGGCAGAGGAATACTTTGGGGTATAACAATTGAATGTATACTATGATTAAGCTCTCCTCAATGTTCATGCTCATCCGAAGCATCTCCACTACAGTTTTCACCTGAAGTTTTGTTCTTTAAAAGGAATATATTATCTATTAGCAAAATAAGGTAAATTGTCCAGGTATAAAATATTTAGAAGATCGCGAGGGGGATCTTCTGCCCTAAATGAATCCGAGCGGGATTGTCTAGCAAGAGTTTTCGCCTGAAGTTTGTCCTGATATATCAATTTGTTGCTTCTGATCTGCACAGTTAAGCCGATGAGGCAACAAATAATTATGGATTCTCCAATTTGCATGGAGATACATGTCAATCCAATCCAATACAAGTGTAAATGTGACAACAGAAGAATTCAGTTTTCATGCAGATTAACATGATTTCTTAACTACTCAATGTTTGCAACTGCAGCTTAACTCTGATACAAGTGAGTAAAGAATACAAATCCCTTGATCTTCTCTGGGTCCTTGAATACAGGACTGATGACATCCTTTGTAGGAACAATTACCACCTCGGTAGTATTGATATAGTTTCAGATCATAGTACAACAACAGAACTTCCCCTTTTTTGTTATCTGAACTGTCTATTGACTAGTTGCTGAACCATAAGGCCATGATTCTAAGTTTCCTAATAAATACAGAACGAAACTACTGAAGTTAATATAGCTGGATACACCCATATGTTTATGATCTTAGAACAAAGAATAGCATGATCCTTTCCTAAAAAATAGAATGTATGTTTATGATAATCAAGGGATAGCATGATCCTAAGTTTTCCCCAAAAAAAACGCAAGAAAACTACACAAGTTATATTATCGAACCAGATATATGTTTGTGATCATAGAAGAAGAGATAGTGTTGGAGATAGCAGATAGAGATAGTGTTAGGGGTATATATGTATTTTCTCCATTCTGTGGGCGGTTGCCCTAGCTCCATCATATATATCTTGTTTTATGGAGCGGTTATGTATCTGGTGGTTTTAAACATTAACATAGTGAAAAACACTCTGCGACGGCCGTGGACGTAGGAGATCCATCTCCGAACCACGTAAAATCTGTGTGTGATTTCTGTGTTTCTTGTGATCTTTTTATTTCTGTTCTTCGTATTTCCTAACAACTGGTATCAGAGCCACGGTGTTAGTGGGCGGTGGGAGCGATGGCGACAGATGATGGAAAGGTC